>JBBDGP010005087.1:0-43585 GCA_037952835.1 Lithobates septentrionalis | reverse complement strand
AGGGTCCAGGAGGTGGGCTATAAACCTCGGAGCCACATATGTGTTCTTGTGTTTTGTGCTGGGTGCTCCCAACATAGAGACCGCTGAGAGCCCCGGGTCTCCAACGAATGACTGGGACCCGGGACTTCCGCTTCCTGGTCACCTGATCGCTGTGATGACCTCTGATTGGCTATCATGGTGATCAGTCACTATATAGCCCACCCATGTGTTTTCTTTCTACTCTGACTGGAAAGAAAGATACATTGTATACATACAGGATCCATTATAGAATGCATTTTATACCTATAGGATCCATTATAGAATACATTGTATACATACAGGATCCGTTATAGAATACATTGTATACATACAGGATCCGTTATATAATACATTGTATACATACAAGATCCATTATAGAATACATTGTATTGATACAGGATACATTATATAATGCATTGTATACATATGATATATAGTGTATACATACAGGATCTATTATATAATACATTCTATACATACAGGATCCATTATAGAATACATTGTATACATACAGGATCCATTATAGAATACATTGTATACATACAGGATCCGTTATAGAATACATTGTATACATACAGGATCCGTTATAGAATACATTGTTATACGTACAGGATCCATTATAGAATACATTGTTATACATACAGGATCCGTTATAGAATACATTGTTATACGTACAGGATCCGTTATAGAATACATTGTATACATACAGGATACGTTATGCATTGTATACATACAAGATCCATTATAGAATACATTGTATACATATATGATATATAGTGTATACATACAGGATCTATTATATAATACATTGTATACATATAGGATCCATTATAGAATATGTTGTATACATACAGGATACATTTTATAATGCATTGTATACATACAGGATACATTATATAATGCATTGTATACATACAGGAGCCATTATAGAATACATTGTATAGATACAGGATACATTATATAATGCATTGTATACATATAAGATATATAGTGTATACATACAGGATCCATTATAGAATACACTGTATACATACAGGATACTTTATATAATTTCTTGTATAAATACAGGATACTTTATATAATTGTATACATACAGGATACTCAATACACTATTATAGAAAGTAACCTGTATGTATACTCTATTATATAAATACAGGTTACTTTATATAATGGTGTATACCTACAGGATCCATTATACAGAACATTGTATACATTCAACGTTGCAAAAATTGGGCCTGAGTCTTGTTTTTTTACCCTCTGTCATAAAAGGGTTAAATCCACTTACTGTTGTTTGACTCACTACCTCTGCTGAAAGTTTATTCCAAACATCAACTACTCTTTCAGTATAATAATACTTTTTGTGATTAGCTTTGAACTTCCCTCCTGCTAGTTTGAGGTCACGCCCGCTGTTCTTTATCTTCGCTTCAAGCCTGCAAGGGAAGTTGCACTTTGCAAATTTTCCCAGAGCTCAGTGATTGTAATGACCTCTAAGTATTCAATGGGCTTGATTTACTAAAGGCAAATACTGTACACTTTGCAAGGGCATTTTCTCCAGACCAAGTAAATGAAGGGAAGCTCTGCTGACTTCTATTATCCAATCGTGTGCAAGCAAAAATGCTGTTTTTTTTTTTTTTTTTTTTTCATAATCCTTGCACGTAATTGGGTATTCTTTGCAAATATACAGTGTTGGTTGATACTCCCAAGCACCGCATCCTTTAGACCCCTTTTACACTGAAGCATTTTTCAGGCGTTTTAGCGCTAAAAATAGCGCCTGTAAAGCACCTGAAATACCCCTCCCCCCGGGGCGGTCTGCTTGTGGGACGTTCTGAAAAGTCCTGCAAGCAACATCTTTGGGACGGTGCGGGAGCGCTGTATACAGCACTACCAAAATGCCCCGCCCATTGAAATGAATGGGCATCGCTGCCGAAGCGCCTGCAAAAGCACTTCAGCAGCGCCACAACACGAGTGTTTTTAACCTTTCTTCGGCAGCTACCGTGAGTTAGCAGCGCCCCGCTAGCGCCCAAAAAGTGCCGCTAAAACTGTGGTAAACCGCCGCTATAACGAGCAGCGCTTTACCCGTCAATGCAGAAAAGAAGAAAGGTAACAGCGCTCTCTGCAGGGACAACTTAATCCATACACCAGGTCCACTCACAGGTGCCGAGGCTCGATGTGTCCCAACACACTCCAATGCAACAGTAAAACGGGGGGGCCGGCAAAACTGTAATCCTTGAAGTGACGTTTATTGGTACATCAGAGTGACAATAAAACAATAAAGCTGACGCGTTTCAGCAATAGCCTTAGTCGTAGCTGTCGTAGCTAATCTACGACTAAGGCTATTGCTGAAACGCGTCAGCTTTATTGTTTTATTGTCACTCTGATGTACCAATAAAGGTCACTTCAAGGATTACAGTTTTGCCGGCTCTCCTTATTACACTTACCCATCAATGCGGCCTGTGCCCCAGTGTGAAAGAAGCCTTACTGTCACAAAAAGAATTTGGGACTTTTAACCCCTTGGCGCCTTGGCTCCAAGGGGGCCGCATATTTGCGTGAGTTGCTGTCTAAACAGAGCGCGCGCCCCAACAGTTACCGGCACCTAGCTGGAAGCTCCTGATTGTTGCTTGCGATCAGGAGTTTTATGATCACGTGGCCACCGTGACAGCCAATCACGACGGTCACGTGCTCTTAAGCTCCGCCCTACCTCCCGGTGTCATAAACCACTTACATGGCTGGGAGGCGCCGGCATGAAAATATTAAGGTGCAGAAACTTCTCCAGAGGACACTATTTTATGTAAAAATATATATTTATATATATATAACATAAGACGTTCAATATTGCCCCTTAAAAATTCCTGCTATTTAACTTCATACATAACCAAGTATATATTGTAGTAGATGAGAGCTGCTTCAGGGGATCGGGAAAGGATAATTGCATAACACAATGTATAAGCTTGAAGGGTCTGGTGTGGCGTCAGGTTCCAAGGTAAGGAAGAAGGAACACAACGACGTAACGGTGGATTCCCCCAAAGGAAAGAACCGGAATGACCTCAAACCTAAAGGAGCCCGTTTGTTAGGTTAGGCCAAAACGTTCCTCATGTCCAGGAGAAAACCCATCTGGTTGATGGGTTCGCCATCCACAAAGTAATGTTTCCTGTGCAACAGAGTAGCGTGGAGTATCCTATCACATGGGGGGGACCGGCCTATAATTTGCAAAGTGAAGCTTCACCTCATTTGCTAAGCTCTCTAGTAAATTCCCTTGCAGAGTGCAAATGCACTTACAGAGCGCGCAGTACTATTTGCCTTTGGTAAATCGACCCCAAAACAATTCACGATCACGTGCAAGGTAATAAAAACGCATTTGTGCTGCTCATGATTGGATAATGGAAGTCAGCAGAGCTTCGCCTCATTTCACTGAGGTCTGGGGAAAGTTGAAAAGTGGAAATAAAACCCCAATGTATTAAGGAAACGGTTGTCGACTACATAAGACCTCTACAAACTTTTTTTAGTGCACTTTGAGGGGAATAATAGAACATCTGAGATTTCTACCGTAATTAAACCATCAAAAAACTGGTGTGCGCGGAATGCCAGGAGTTCTGCCCTTTTGATGACCTACAGATAGTGCTTTTGTTAGCACAGTAGAAAAGGCTCACTGCAACTCAAGTGATCGACTAAGCTATACTTGCTAGGATAGCCACTTTTATTAGTACTAGGAAAGACCATGCCACAGGGGTTTCCTTTTGGGGGTGGGAAGTCCTCAAAGGAGCTTCTGCTCTTTGGTGACCTACAGATTTGCTTTTGTTACTACAGAAGGTTAGGATCGCTGTAACACAAGTGGTCGAATAAGAAAAGTTATACTTGCAAGGATAGCTCCTTATATTGGTATGTAGAAGGGGAAATACCACAGGAGCTTCCTTTTTGGAGGTAGGAAGCCCCCTGAGGGAGCTCTTTCCCTTTGGTTTAGGATCCCTGTAGCTCAAGGGGTCAAGTAAGGAGGTTATACTTGCTAACATAGCATCTTATATTCGTACTTGAACAGGCAATGTCACAGGGTTTTTCTTGAGGGTTGGGTAGTCCCCAAAGGAGCTTCTGCCCTTTGACCTACAGATCCTGCTTTTGTTACCAAAATCCACCCTGTAACACAAGTGTTTGAATAGGGAAGTTATATTTGCTGTGATCGTACCTTTTATATTGATATGTAGAAGGGCAGTATCACAGGGGATGGGTTGTTAGAAGACAGGCGTCTAATCGTAGAGGACGGGAGGAGAGGACAGAAGAAGACATCGAGGACATCGCTCGCCGCTGTCACCTGCTGCCCCACCGAGACAGGGTAAGTGCCGGGCAGGCGGCGGGGCACAGTGGGAGCATTTGATGGGCACAGTGGGAGCATTTGATGGGCACAGTGGGAGCGTTTGATGGGCACAGTGGGGGTGTTTGATGGGCACGGTGGGGGACGTTTGATGGGCACGGTGGGGGACGTTTGATGGGCACGGTGGGGGCGTTTGATGGGCACAGTGGGGGCGTTTGATGGGCACAGTGGCAGTGTTTCGGTTGTTTTTTTTCATAATTTTTCAGTTTGTTTGCACCCCCCTCCCCCCAAAAAAAAATTCTAACTGGTTCCTCCTGCTGACCTGTAGACATGTGCAATTCATTCAGTTCCAAATTTTGTTTTTTAACGAATTTAGACAAATTTGTTAATTTGGAAATATCCGAATTTCCGCTTTTTATAATTGGGTATTGAGGTATTGGAATTTCCTTTCAAATTTGGCTGTTAGTGAACGTAACAAATATAAATTTATCGGAAGTTAAGAATTATCCGTAATAACGAATGTCGCATCTAAACGAATGGAGCATAACAAATTATAAATAATAATAATAAAAACGTATTATTATTTTGTTCTATTCCATTTGTTTTAGATGTGGCATTCGTTATTTCTGATAATTTGTAACTTCAGATAAATTTGTATTTGTTCCATTCACTAACAGCCAAATTTGAAAGGAAATTCCAATACAGATCAGATGAGAACACAAGCAACTGTGCGTTATCAGTCATGGCATACCTTGTAATGTAACGGTTTTTGGAGACCAATCGTTGGGGTTAGTTCCGCTTTAAGCAGGGGTGGTCTTTTTTTTTTTTCTAAAATCTAGAAAAGCAATCTAACTAAAAAAATTATTTTAGAATTTTAAAATTTGGTTATGTCTTCCATATTGTTAAACATCCTTTAACTGGCAGTGACATTTTATTACATATTGGAACAGGAAAGTTCTAGTGTTGCGGCCTCCGGGAACAGACAAGGACGGAGTGTGCTGCCGGGGAAGGGCTGGTTGTGCTCTGCCTGCTGAGTACAGACTTAACTGGGATTAATACAATGAAGGCCTCTTTGACCCTTCGATGTCAAAACATCTCACACTGAAGTCCGGACAGTTAGGCAAATTAGAGAGATTTTGTAGCCTGTGGAGAGCTGTAGGACGGCACGGAACCCGCAGACAGGAGGATTAGCGGGAGACAGCGTCTTTAAAGGAACGCTCACTGGGACTGTAATGCTGTTCAGCATGGATCATTGTTAACACTTTCCAAAGGTGGAGAATTTTTGCTGCCGGAGAAAACGGATAGCAGTACTTTATTTTGCAATATACCGTAATATATATACTAATTTCTGAATCAAGCCAAAGACTGCCTTTGAGTGGGGTGCACTTAGTTTATGGCACACACAGCCAGCCGCACAGCGTTTTCGTCACTCTTCCACTGGCTCCAAGGAACAGTCTGGGACAGGAGTGCCCAACCTTTTTGAGGAGCGAAGACCACTTTAGCGACTTGGTAGCCGGTCACGGGTCACAATGAGCAGAGCGGGCAGATGACCGCTCCGTGTCTGCTCTGCATATGCAGACACGGACACAGACCGCTCTACTCTATGGGCCCTCCAATCTGATCCGCCCAGACAGGATCCCCTTCTGTTTTTTTAAGTGGATTGGCGAGTGTAAAAAAACACCAGTCCGTTTACATCTGCTGCACTATAGAGGTGAATAGAGGGTCTAATTGGGTCCACTTGAAAAACAGACAGACTGACCCGATCTGACCGATCATGTGAAAGGGGCCTAATGCCGCGTACACACGGACTGACTTTTCGACTGACTTTTCGACGGACTTTTCGACGGACTTTTCGACGGACTTTTCGACGGACTTTTCGACGGACTTTTCGACGGACTTTTCGACGGACTTTTCGACGGACTTTTCGACGGACTTTTCGACGGACTTTTCGACGGACTTTTCGACGGACTTTTCGACGGACTTTTCGACGGACTTTTCGACGGACTTTTCGACGGACTTTTCGACGGACTTTTCGACGGACTTTTCGACGGACTTTTCGACGGACTTTTCGACGGACTTTTCGACGGACTTACTGTAGAACTGAACAACTTAAGGACTCTTCAACATTATGGCAGCACAACACAAAAGGGAATGTCCCACAGGATCTCTATGCGAATTGTGACCTGTACTCCTTCCAGAGTTTAGAACCTATACACAGTCCCTATTCTTCAGCACTGGGGTTATTCACTGGCATAGCCACAGGATCATGGGTTGCCTCCTGCCAATATTCACCAGGCTCTTCCCAGTGAGGGAGATGTAGACTCACCACTGCAGGACAGCTGGACTCTTTCCCGCCAACTTCCTCCTGGTCTATCTAGTGAGCTTCTCGAGACCCCACTTGATCCCTGGAGTCAAGCTTGCGAATTGCCCCCCTGACCCCCCCCCCCGCTAAGCCTAGCTGGGACCTCGGTGTCTTCGTAATGGCTTCTTGTAGACATTGTAGCCCTCTCCCCCCACACACACACAGGGGTCTCCTCCAGCAGGACTGGACCCAGGACCTATGCACCATGCTGCTCAGGCCTCAGACTATTTTGAGCTCTCGCCACCAACTGGGCACACCTTCTCAGGAATTGGCTAGAAGCCCTAATTAATCAACCCCTGCTCCTCCTGATTAGTGGAGATAACTAGATTTACCTGGCAGCCTACTCTACTCTAGGAGGGTGCTACATATATGGGAGGCCCAGGCCATCTCCAATGGTAGGTCCACTCCATAAATGCTAACACTGTATACCATATACTGCAACACTATGGAAAACCACAAACACAGCAATTTGTTACATAGTTAGTTTGAATAAAGACACCAGTCCATCCAGTTCAACCCGAGTGTGGGTGCGTGTCTACAATTATCCCTATTTATTTAGGGTACCCATATAGTGCCGTCAATTTACACAGCGCTCCACACATACACCACACACTCACATTGGTCACTACCCTCAAGGAGCCCACAATCCAAGGTGCCAACTCACATTCATATACCAGGGCCAATTTTGGACAGAAGCCAATTAACCTACCAGCATGTCTTTGGCAGTCAACTTATTTCCATCTGCAGCCTTGTTCCTTTCCATTCACAACCCAAGGTCAAAGGTGAGAGCCAAAATATACCAGTAAACTATAAGCCTTTTCTATTCCATTTGTGCCCCTGTGCCTGCAAAAACTGGCAACATAAGACCCAATCCACCTGACCATGATTTTTACCGTGGCCTGACTGACTGATTTGAATATTTTTGTAACTGCTGAACTCCTGAGATTTTCACACACCAGACTTTTCAGCTTTTTACTCAGACTGATGCAAAAACAATTGAACATCCAAACTGAGGATGGAAAAGCCTTGAGAGAGGTCAGAGGAACTTGAGCAGTCTGGTTTCAGCTGACAAAAAGGCTCCAATGGATCAATAACTACTCTTTATAACTGCGCTGAGCAGAAAAGCTCAGATGTCAATTCTCGCGGTAGATGGTCTACAACAGTAGAAGACCACTTCGGGTTCCACTCCTTTTAGCCAAGGACAAAAAGATGAGGCTGCCTTGGGCACCAGTTCACCAAAACTGGACACTTGAGGACCAAAATTGTGGCCTGGTGTGATGATCCTGGAGGCGCAAAGATGGTCGGGTTAGATTGATATCATGGACCCAACCTGCCTTTGCAGCAAAAGATCTGGCTGATGGTGTAATGGTGTGGGGATGTGTTCTTGGCACACTTTGGGCCCATTAATATGACTCATAGACTCATCGCGTGAGTGCCGCAGCTTATTGTTGCTCCAGTATATTTTACATTGCACGGTATAATTCTTTGTCTCTATATGAAGGCTTTCTACTCTCTGCAGACCTGATTTTAGCAGAACTTGGAAGATAATTACTATTGCGGTGTATAATACTAGAGACACTAGGGTTGAATTAATGATAGCGATAAACTTAAGTGATACATCTGGAGGGTTTAATCTCTCGGCAGTTGCCGTTTTAATCTATCGGCTTCTTTATCATTACCTGGATTTTTCTTTTAAACGTTGAACTTTAAATATGCATTTATTCAACTTCTTCAGTCGTTGGCAATCTCTCCAGCTCTGCACAGTGTTTATAAAGTGTCTTCATCCGATGGGCTCATCAAGGATTGATCTTGCTTCAGTGACAGATGATGGCTGGCAGAGTTTTAATGTTTTATGAAGCCACAATGAGAGTGTATTGCCTGGGAAGGTCGGCTATGCCTCTATTGGGGCCTCATTTACACTGTTGTGTTGGGGTGCAAGGGTGACCCTTTTTTTTTGGGGGAGTGGCACCCCGATGCACATTCAAAGCACATGTGCAAAAGTGCAGCCTGCCTCATTTTCACCTGCCTTGCTGTGCATTTCATCCTATTTATTTTTTGCATGGGTTGTCTAATGCGTTGCATAAACAAGTCCAGTGCAGTGTTGTGGTGTGAATGGGCCCCCACACCTCTGAGAAGTTGAGGTGACCACCCTGTCCCACCACCCTCTACTCCCTATTCATAATTTGTAGACTGGGATCCAGAGCGGATGATGCAGTACAGCTGGCCCTTCTGTACCGGGTCCAGATTCCATCAGTTCAAAATAGGGGCCCAGGAACCTCCCGAGCAGGCAGGCCAGCTGTACTGCCTTGTGACTCTTGTGGATCCCCCACAGCGCTGCAGGCTTTCTTCCTGCGGCTGAGGGAGGCAATATGCAGCTTCACCGCCTGCTTTAACCCCACACTAATGTACCACAACAGCGTGTTTTGCACACTGTTGCAAGGCACTTGCAGAGCAGCACTATTTATGTGAATGGGTCTAGTTCAATGAGGGCATATTTTTTTTTTCTGCCATGGCTGCATAGCATAGTGGCCAGGGTCGTAGATAAGGGGGTACCACCTGTCGTCCTGTACGGGGCCCAGGCAGCAGGGTGACTCAGATATGGGCAGGCAGGGTGACTGGTACGGCAGGGGGGCAATTACTGGAACCAATCCCCTGTATGGCTTTCTGCAGCAGCTGAAAGCTGGCTTCTCTCCCTCCTGATAGCAGCTGTAGAGAGAGCCATACACGGGATTGGTTCCAGTAATTGATCAATCATCCCTGTATTCCTTTATAACTGAAGCATTAGCTGTAGGGCCCCATGTCAGGTTTTTTGAAAGATAAATAGTGCATTTTATATACAACTATATAGATCAGACAGGAAAAAGGGACAGAGGGACATTGTTCCAAATCAGGGACAGTCCCTCGAAATCAGGGACAGTTGGGAGCTATGATGACTATACTTGGCTCATGCACAGCACAGGTCCCATGACCCAGCCTGTGCCTTTTTTGTTGTACCCCAATTCCATATACTGAGGGGGAAAGACTAAGCCCAGACCTACCTGCTATTCTGGAGTGAGACTATAGTAGTAGCTGGTTTGTAGTGTTCTGGGTTTGTGTTTTGAATGACGGTGTTTGTTCCAGCTCTCCTTCATGCACAATGCAAGCTAACTGCTAGTTTCTCTGTTCCCTAGAATATTTGGTTTTTGGCTCAGTCTTTCCTTTCAGCAGTGCCCGGACAAGGTCATCTAGCGCCCAGGGCAAAGATGCCAAATGGTCCCCCCCCCCCCCCCTCCCAAAATGTATGAGCATTTTGTGTCAGCACAAATCCCCTCCCAAAAAATTTCAGCACTAATCTGCACGATTCCCCCCAAGCATAAATTCCTTTTGCAAGCCAAAATTCTCCCCTAACGGAAATTCCCCCTCTTCCAGTACTCCTGCCAGCTTGTAGGTGGGCACTCTATGCAGTGCAATTCGTACACTGTCTTGTTGAAGGAGCCCATATCGCCTTCTCCAGCCTCTGTTATGTTTGAAAAAAAAGTTTTTAAATACCTTTCCGAATATACATCGCAGCTAAAAATTCCTGTGTGAAATCTTTTTACCTGCCAAATTATTTGTAATTTTTTATTTACCAAGTTTTGTAGCCCAGGCTTCCCATGCCAGACAGCTAAGTCCTGGACACCTCTGCAGACTAGATGAACTTGGGCAATTAAGTCTAGGACACACCCAGTCTATGTTTTGGACAATAGAGAAGCCGGATATCGACAAGGTTGCCCCTCTGCTCTTTAAGCATGTGCAGACAGTGCAAAGCAACCCAGTCCTTATTGGCTCAGAGTGCTGACCCTCCCTCTCTCCAACTGAGTGCAACACTAATCGGGGGATTACTAAAGCCTGAAATGCATTAAATGAATTGGGGGGAGGGAGTTGGTTTGGGGTGCAGCTTTAATGTATGGTTTACATCACTGGCAGTACAGAATGCTTCTTTCTTTCCTTCTTTTATTTTCTCTTTTACTTTTTTTTTTTTTTTGAGTAGATGCCAATATAGGGAAAACTTTATGCATATATTGTGTGTGTGTATATATGTATATGTGTGTGTGTGTGTGTGTGTGTGTATATATATATATATATATATATACACATGATGGAACTTTTATTGACATTTTTTTTGTATGTCTTGACAATCACATTGTGCCAGCTTTTTGTTGCCCTGTCCCCAACTTTTTAGAGACTTGTTTGCTGCCATCAATTTCAACATTACCTTATTTTCTTTAAAATGGTATATTTTTCAGTTTTAAAAATTTTAGGTTTTCTATTGTGAATAAAAATGGGTTTATGAGATTTGCAAATCATTGCATTTTGTTATGTAAATTGTTGTAAATGAAACAATTTTGTACATTAATATTTATTTTAAAAGACCAGTAAATAATTTTTCAGTTTTGCAGTATTGCCTGAATCCCATTGGATGATTGGTGTGGTGGGGGGAGGGGCAATTACTGGAACAGATCCCCTGTATGGTTCCCAGCTGATAGCTGGCGGTAAGGAGAGGAGAAGAAGCCGGATTTCAGCTGGGAGCCATACAGGGGATCAGTTCTCCTGCCCCTCCACTGTGCCGATCACCCTCCCTGCTCACATCTGATTCACCCTAATAACTGGCCCCCCTCCCCCTTCTGGCCTGGACCCCGTGCAGGAGGACCAGTGGTTCCCCTTTATCCACGGCCCTGGACAGGCAGAAAGGGGGTGGCACTTGGGTGGGTTTACAAGGCAGTGTGGCCCCCTGATGTTCCCTAGTATCATGAAGGGCTGGCAGGAGAGGGAAAAGCTAATTTCTTGATCGCCATACTCTTTTATATAGCAGAAGATAGGGTAACTGCCAGGTAACTAGCATTTTCATTCAAACAAAGGAATATATAGGCTGCCAGTGCAGATGTAGCCTTTAAAACATGCTGGATACCTGGCTGTCCTACTCCAACAGCTTCAATATATTGAGTCACTAAAGTTTGTAAGTTAAGAGTACTCTTGACTTTTCCGAGAGTACTGACCTTTTTCATTGGGGGTGCTATGACTTTTTCTTTGAGTGCACTCTTGACCTTTTGTTCTATGGGGGCCCTCTGATTTTTTTTTTTTCTTTAGAGGTGTTCTTTATTTGGGAAGTGGCCCTATTATTTAGGAGAGCTCTCTGACTTTTTTTTTCTTTGGGGATCCTCTTTATTTGGGAAGTAGCCCTATTCTTTAGGAGACCTCTTATTTTTTTTCCTTTGGGGGCGTTCCTTATTATGAGAAGTGGCCTTATTCTTTAGGGGTGCTGAGTTTTTTGTTTTTTTTTTGGGGGGGGGGGGCGCTCTTGACCTTTCATTCTATAGGGGGCCCTCTGACTTTCTTTTTCTTTGGGGGCATTCTTTATTGGGAAGCGGCTTTTTTCTTTAAAAAGGCTTTTTTCTTTGGGTGCTCTGGCTTTTTTCTTTGGGTGCTCTGGCTTTTTTCTTTGGGTGCTCTGGCTTTTTTTGTTCTTTGGGGGCGTTCTTTATTATGGGAAGTGGCCTTATTCTTTAGGGATGCTCTGACTTTTTTTGGGGGGGCGCTCTTGACCTTTTCATTCTATGGGGGGCCCTCTGACTTTTTTTCTTTGGGAGCGCTTTTTACTTTTTTCCACGGGAGCTCCAACTTTTTGTTTTTTCTTTAGAGCAATGTGTCTGTTTTTCCTGTGGGGTGTGGATTTTTTGGGGCTCTGACTTTTTTTTTTTCTCTGGACACTTTTATTTTATTCTTTTTTACTTTTGCTCACTGACTTTTCAGAGTTATTAATCTAGGAAGCCAGAGACAACCACGGTAAAAGGTTTTACTAAAATGTGATCAATAATGGCAAATAGCAGCCTGTGTTTTTCTTATTACAGGTCCTCTTTATTTAGTTTTTGGTTCTGTAGCTGCCCCAAATTCCCTCATGACGTTCTCCAATGATTTCTGTAGATCATTTCTATTTTGGTAAATAATTCTGTGGGTCCAAAGCATGATCTATGTTCACATAAATATTTATCGGCTGTATATGACCGGGCACATCACTACATGTAACCCCCACTACGTCGGTTATCCTGGCGTTCGCGCTGCGCTTGTAAAACCGCGTTGTTTCTCTAAGCCTGAGACATTTTTATTTGTCAGAAATTACAGATCTGAAAACGGCTATAAATGGGGCTCTCTGCGTCCATTTTATATACAACAGCGACACCTGCAGGATCGTTCGTATGTAACACCGCTGAGCCATTCCCTTCCCGAAATTCATTCCTCGCCCTTCAAACCAGATTGTGACCTGCCGGGTATTCCACAATTCACTTACTTTGTTCCTGGCTTCCGATCCATCGAGCGAGGAGGTTCAATTCGTATGAGATCTCAGCACGTTCGGCGTTGATGACCTGTGATTATCCTGTGCAGCCATCGTCCGCTTTCCTTTAGGTAGAAAATTGGTGTTTGCCGCTTTAAAGCGGAACTCCGGTCAAACATAAGGACACCTTTTAGCACAGCAATAGTAGCTTTGCTTAAATCCTATCTGGATATAAATTCACTCTGTGCACCAAATGCCTTTGCAGACCCAGTTATTACCTTGTAAATGTAGCTGTGACATCGCCGAGCTGTACAAAGTCTGTGCAGAGAGAAGATCTCTGGGAGGGGCCCCAGCAGACCCCACCCACTACAGGCTGCCTGCAGAAAACGATAGGAGGGGGCCGAGATGTGAACAGTCACCATGCACAGAGAGCAGAGCTGTGGGAGGGGCTGAGCAGGCCCCACGCACTACAGGAAACCTCCAGGAGCGGGCGGAGACTAAACCGATCACCCTGAACAAGATGAGAGCAGAGCTGTGGGAGGGGCCCAGCAGGCTCCACCCATTACAGGCTGCCTGCAGAAAATGACAGGAGGGGGCGGAGACCAGACCAGTCCCCCTGCACAGGGGGAGAGGGCAGCAGTGGGCGGTCTTTTTTCCAGGAAGTCTCACACTGTATTACTGCACAGATCTGGAAGCAATACACAAATCACACTGAGGTTCAAGAAGAATTCACATGACCAATGGATTTAAACCATTTTATATAATAGAATATGCTTACTATTATATACTATACTATATAATATATGCAAAATATATTTTATAATATGTAATAATTTATGTAATATATTATAATATGTATTCTATATTGTTTCTGGAGTTCAGTTTTAACATGCTTCTGAAAAATTTAAATTCCTACAGTGAGGGGGAAAAAAGTATTTTGATCCCCTGCTGATTTTCCACGTTTGTCCGCTGACAAAGAAACGATCGGTCTATAATTTTAATGGTCGGTTTATTTTAACAGTGAGAGACAGAAAAACAACAAAAAAAATATCCAGAAAAACGCATTTAAAAAAAGTTATAAATTGATTTGCATTTTAATGAGTGAAATAAGTATTTGATCCCCTATCAATCAGCAAGATTTCTGTCTCTCAGGTTTCTTCTATAGAGGTAACAAGCTGAGATTAGGAGCACTCTCTTAAAGGGAGTGCTTCTAATCTCAGTTTGTTACCTGTTTGCTTTTGTGGACAGTTTTGTGTCTCTTAAACAGGTAACAAGCTGTGATTAGGAGCACTCCCTTTAAGAGAGTGCTCCTAATCTCAGCTTGTTACCTGTTTAAAAGACACAAAACTCCACAAAAGCAATCATTAAAATTCCAATCTCTCCACCATGGCCAAGACCAAAGATCTGTCCAAGGATGTCGGGGAGAAGATTGTAGACCTACACAAGGCTGGAATGGGCTACAAGACCATCGCCAATCAGCTTGGTGAGAGGGTGACAACAGTTGGTGGGATTATTCCCAAATGGAAGAAACACAAAATAACTGTTAATCTCCCTCGGTCTGGGGCTCCATGGAAGATCTCACCTCGTGGAGGTTCAATGGTCATGAGAACGGTGAGGAATAAGCCCAGAACTACACGGGAGGATCTTGTCAATGATCTCAGCTGGGACCATATTAGTCACCAAGAAAACAATTGGTAACACACTACACTGTGAAGGACTGAAATACTGCAGCCCCCGCAAGGTCCCCCTGCTCAGGAAATCACATGTACAGGTCCGTCTGAAGTTTGCTAATAACGATCTGAATGATTCAGAGGAGAACTGGGGGAAAGTGTTGTGGTCACATGAGACCAAAATCGAGATCTTTGTCATCAACTCAACTCGCCGTGTTTGGAGGAGGAGTGCTGCTGCCTATTAACCCCAAGAACACCATCCCCCACCGTCATACATGGAGGTGGAAACCTTATGCTTTGGGGGTGTTTTTCTGCTAAGGGGACAGGACAACTTCACCGCATCAAAGAGACGATGGACGGGGCCATGTATCATCAAATCTTCCTTGAGAACCTCCTTCCCTCACCAAGGGTTTTGTAAATGGGTTGTGGATGGGTCTTCCAGCATGACAATGGCGCAAAACACACGGCCAAGGCAACAAAGGAGTGGCTCTGGAAGAAGCACATTAAGTTCCTGGAGTGGCCTAGCCAGTCTCCAGACCTTAATCCCATAGAAAATATGTGGAGGGAGCTGAAGGTTCGAGTCACCAAACGTCAGCCTGGAAACCTTCATGATTTGGAGAGGATCTGCAAAGAGGACAAAATCCCTCCTGAGATGTGTGCAAACCTGGTGGCCAACTCCAAGAAACGTCTGACCTCTGTGATCGCCAACTCCAAGAAACGTCTGACCTCTGTGATCACCAACTCCAAGAAACGTCTGACCTCTGTGATCGCCAACAAGGGTTTCTCCACCAACTACCAAGTCATGTTTTGTGAAGGGGTCAAATAATTATTTCACTCATTAAAATGCAAATCAATTTATAACTTTTTTGAAATGTTTTTCTGGATATTTTTGTTCTGTCTCTCACTGGTAAAATAAACCGACCAATAAAATTAGACTGATCGTTGTCAGTGGGGTAAACATACAAAATCAGCAGCCGATCAAATTAAAAGTTTCCCTCACTGTACTTCTGACACCAAGGCCGGAGCACTCTCTCCCCCCCCCCTCCCCCCACTGCCCCGCTGGGGCACTAATCCTCCTCCTGACCTCAGGTCAGTCCGGCCCTCCTAAAGTCAGAGAAGACACTGAATTGGTCATTTTTGTTTATGAAGTTTGGAGACCCCTGGCTTGGAGCATCCCTAAAAGGTTAATTCATGTCCGTCCATCTCTTCCAGAGAATCCAAAATTCCAGAGCCCCCTGCTGGACACAAATGGAAGGAGGTCCGTCATGACAACAGCGTCACCTGGCTGGCATCGTGGACAGAAAACGTGCAGGGAATGGCGAAATACATCATGCTCAATGCAAATTCCAAGCTAAAGGTACCGGCTGGATTAACCATTTTATTTCCCTATTTTTCCAGAGCCTTTCCCAGCTGAATAACTCTGGCTTTAAGTGCTTTTTTTTTCATAGCTTTTTTTTTTTTTTTTTTTTTTTTTTTTTTTTTTTTTTTTTTTTGGGCACCTACAAGGTCTTTTTAGAAAAAGCCTGTCTCCTGCCAGCATCTTGCAAGCAAGGACCCTTGCAAACTGTGTGGAAGCAGTAGTCTCACTGCAGAGGTCTCGCATACCCTTTGTTGAGTCAAACGTATCAGTAATGCTCATGTTTCCACTGATTGGAGAGCTCTAGCTCGAACTCAGCAGAAGGGTGTGCCAGACCTCTGCAGAGACACCACTGCTTTGCAAAGAGGGTAATATTCTCTGCATAGGTCAGACACGTGTCCCCCCCCCCCCCCCCCCCCGCTAAGTCAGAGCTAGAGTTCTCTGAGAAGATAGCGCAAACTGTGTTTGCAGAGGTATAGGTCTGACTCAATAGGGGGCATGTCAGACCTCTGCAGAGAGAACACTGCTTCTAAACAGAGAGCAAGGGTAGTTATCTGCAGCATGCTGGCAGGGGACAGGCTTTTCTAGAGAAGGATCTTTGCGTGGAAGCAGTGGCTTCTCTGCATAGGACTGACACGTCCCTTGTTGAGTCAAACTTAGCAAAGCTTATGTTTCCACTGATTGGAGAGGAGTTATAATATAATATAGTATAGTATTATATAATTCTAGTTCTAGAGGAGTGTGTGCCAGACCTCTGCAGAGAACGCTGTTTTCTCTGCAGAGGTCTGGTGGGGGCGTGTCAGAGCAGGTCTGACACGCCCCCAGCTGAGTCAGAGCTAGACTTCTACCTCAGTAGGGGCGGAGCTATCAGATGTCTAGAGAGATGCCACTGCTTTCGCACAGACTAAGGGCATCCTGGCTTTTCTATTCACGATGTGGCTGCTTTCTAAATGAAATCAATAGGCTTTAAATTATGTGAAATGGCTGCATACAGAGAATTGAGCTGTAAGGTTGTCTATGTACATTAAAATTGCCATGGCATTTGTTAAAGGGATATCCCACTGCACAGCAAGGGGGTTTCATTTCTGACATCTTTAAAGCAAATCTATAGAATATCATAGACCCCAATTTATCTAGACATGTCTTCAATGAAAATCCTTTAAATGTATTTTTAAATCTCTCAATCTTTGTATCGGCCTCCTGTAATCTCCTACAACAGCACACGTCACACTGGGAGAGGGAGGTGCAACACTAAGAGCCAATCAATATTTACTGCATTCCAGGGCTGACAGTTTAGAGGAGGAGGAGCCAGGCCTGAGACAACCTCATCAGTGAGCTGCTGCTCTTTTATCGTCCAATCGCAGGCTAGGTAGAGCTGCACGATTCCGGCCAAAATGAGAATCCAAATTTTTTTTTGGTTAGAATAAAGATCACGATTCTCATGGCGAAACATCATCTTTCATATTCTAGAAAAAAATGGGCTAACGTTACACTTTAATGAATGAAAAAAATAAACAGTATTTTTTTTCCAAAAAAAAATGCATTTGAAAGACCGCTGCACAAATACAGCGTGACATAAAATATTGCAACAACCACCATTTTATTCTCTAGGGTGTTGTGTGTGTGGATAGAGATAGAGATAGAGCTGTCTCTAGATATCTATCTGATATGTCATCTGTCTCTGAGGGGGGGGGGGGCGTTCTGTTGAAGGCTGTAACCCAGAACTAGATTTTAATGTATCCAGGTATGCCAAGCAACTGTGTAGAATATAACCTCATCCATCCTCTGCCCCTTCCCTTTGTTTTCAGAGCTGTCCCCATAGTATGAACGCTGTTTGCATTCAGCTGTGTCTGAGTACTTTCAAAAATTTGCCAACTTCCATTTTATACACCAGTTAAACATCTACCCCTGATGACGTCACGTGAAACGCGTACAGCGGAGCCGTAACACACGCATGTGCGAGCCGCGGCCATCTTGGATTCCGGCTTTGGAAAGTTCTTTGTACACACTGAATGCTGGCTTGCTTCTTGTCTAATTTCTTTCTTCTCTTCCATGACGACTGTGTATTGAATTCTGGTTATTTTGAGTCAAATCCATTCCAAAAGGGCCAGTTTGTGGAGACAATGCTGGTGGGGTTTATAAGCTGGGTTATTGCTGGAGTGAAGTGACCATATGGTGTGGAATGTATCGAGCGCTGTTTGACCAACTCTTGATTTGGGGGTCATTCCTATCTGGTGAGCCCCCCCCCCCCACCTGTTGCACTAGGGTGGTACGCTGACATCTGAAGGCTTCTGGGACTCGTGTTTATCTCTTCACTATTTCTTATGAGGATCTCGCTTCTCCTCGGCTCTTCATTGGGGGCGGATTTTATCATTCGTTTAGAGGATGTATTTATTTTTATCATAAGGGTAAAGAATTACAGTTCCCAGCATGCCCAGCAGTGTCTTGTCTCCAGCGATGTGTAGATCAGAATGGGAGATGATCCTGCGAAAGTTACAGCGCACTGATCTTCCTGCACTGATCACAGCACATTCTGCTCATTGCCCCGCCGGGACGCATAGACTGTAAATGAGCCCATGCATCTACTCCACAGCCAAACGGGAACATTAGACATCTTCAAATATTACCAGCAAAATAACTGCCTATAAAACTTCTGCTACCGAGAATATGTACAAGTGGAAGGAGCGGTCTTGCTTTGGCAATGCTGGGCTTTAAAGTGGATCTTAAAGGGGGTCAGCCCACGAGAAAGGGTCTGGTAGATGCAGGAGGGTTAAATCCGAGTTTTCATTGGTCTATAAGGGACTCCTATGGTGAGATCTCTGAGCTGGGTTCCAATATATATTGTGCACATTATCAGTGCCGGGACAAGGCCATCCAACACCCAGGGCAAAGATGCCGAACTGCGCTCCCCCCCCCCCCTTTTTAGGCTGACTCCAGCACTCCTCTGATCCTCCTCCAGACCCTGCACTTTTGCTTCCCAGATCTGCCCCAGCTTCTTCCCAGCAGCTGCACAGGGTAAGGGGGGGTGCATTGTGATGTAAGAGGGTGTAAGACTTGACGGTGGTGGGGGGGTTGACATCTGTAAGGGGGGGAGCTGCTCTGGACATCTAGTCTTAACAAATACAACCGGTCCTTTGAGGTCAACTGTAATGCTGACGCAGCCCGGAAAGAAATTGAGTTTGACCCCCCCCCCCTGCTCTACAGTTACACTCATCCAGATGGATTTTGCGCTATGTAAGATGTGTGCACCACGTAGGACTCAGCAGTTATGATGGGCAGTTGGGCACCCCCTGAAGCTTATGGGGTGTGTAGAAGACCATCACCAGTATGTCTTGTGGGAGCATCTGCAGTTAGGAAGTGTGCCTGCTGCAATGCCCTTTAATGAACAGGCGCACAGTGGGGGGGGGGAGAAAGATGGAGCAACACGGATTCCCCCAAAAGCATGGGGGATAGAAGCAGATGAGCCCAAAAATCTTTACAACTGACTTTGAAATCTAGGGCAGGAATTGCCAATATATGATGACTCTCACTTGTGTGTAAATTTCAGGCTGAAGGTGTCCCGTTATGAAGGTCCCGTTATGAAGGTCCCGTTATGAAGGTCCCCTTATGAAGGTCCCCTTATGAAGGTCCTCTTATGAAGGTCCCGTTATGAAGGTCCCGTTATGAAGGTCCCGTTATGAAGGTCCCCTTATGAAGGTCCCCTTATGAAGGTCCCCTTATGAAGGTCCTCTTATGAAGGTCCTCTTTATGAAGGCCCCACTACCACCTACATCCCTGACTTTTGAGAAACCCTGCAGTACAGAAAACAACTCCATGGAATCGGCCTTACTCAGATAAGGTGATAAAAATATCGATGGATGTGTTCTGGAGAGGTCTATAATGGAGAACTAGTTGACCCTATTGATTTGTCTTCGCACATCCCTCAGCTCGGTCCGTCACCATTCCCAGGTCACTGAAGCCAGCTGACTCCAAAGGTTTATGTGCATTGGCTGAATAATTGATGGATGGCGTCAACCCCTGAAAGCGCGTGCAGGTGTCGCACATCTGAGCGTTGGGACGGCAGAACTTCAAACCTTTCCAGGGCTGCAGCTGACAAATGTCCTGAGCTGGAAGCACCAGAGAGGTGCTTTGTGCGCCTTTTTATTACCACTCATGAATGCCTAATGCTCGTCGCCGGGGTAGACCTCGGCAGGCGGCGAGCGCTGATTTAAGTCGGGGGGGGGGGGGGGGATGAGCTGTACTGGCTTCTGTCGCTAAGCAATGCTTGCTCATGTATTGCCACGGATAATAAAAATATATATAAGCATCGCGTGCCGTCAACTGCTCCCAGAATCCCTTTCAAATAATGAATGGTTAAGCTGCGACAAACAGCGGAGTTTTTCAGGGGTTGACAAGCCCGGCAGGAGGATTAGAATTGCATACAGTAAAATTGGCTGCCTCGATCTGGTGGAATATCACATTATTAAACCCTTTTTTTTTTTTTTTTTTTTTATGGGAAGGAGAAATTTAGGATTCTGACTGGAGAGACTCTGCAGAACGCTTTATTCTGAGATTAAATCCTGCAATATGATTAACCCCTTCTGTACTATGGTACAACAGAAAAAACAAACCTTCAAACGAATAAAATATACAGAATTTGTTTTACTGGAGGAGAATTTGCCCCATCGATGGGCTTCTATTTCTGTCTGCGTAGGGATCACTGCTCAACCCAAACGGCCCACGTAATCCAAAAGTGAAAAGCAGCCTCAGCCTGCAAGTCTCCATTAAGCCACGCCTCCTGACCTGTTTTGCTTTGACTAAACCCTGGTGGGCGAGGCAAAATGCATCAGCGGGCATGGCTTAATGGAGACCTGAGGCTGCTTTCACTTTTGGATTACATGGGCTGTTTGTGTTGACCGGCGATCCCCAAACACACATTTTATTGCTCTCTGGATCAACCTAAGGATATTGCCAGCACCCTGTTAACCCCGAGGATCTGAGGCAGAAGTTAATTCCTCCTTGGAGCGGCACCACAAGCTACAGCCATGGCCAAAAGTTTTGAGATTGACGCAACATCTGCTGCCTCGGTTTTTTATGATGGCAATTTTACATATACTCCAGAATCCTATGAAGAGTAATCAGATGAATGGCAATTAATTGCAAAGTCCCTCTTTGCCATGAAAATTAACCTAATCCCCCCCCCAAAAAAAAAAAAAATTCCACTGCATTTCAGCCCTGCCACAAAAGGACCAGCTGACATCTCATTGATTCTCTCGTTAATAATGGTGACAGTGTTGAAGAGGACAAGGCTGGAAATCATTCTGTAATGCTGAGTTAGAATAACTGACTTGGATGCTTTAAAAGGAGGGTGGTGCTTGAAATCATTGTTCTTTCTCTGTTAACCATGGTTCCCTCCAAGGAATATGTGCAGTCATCATTGCTTGGCACAACAAGGGAATCACAGGAAAGGATATTGCTGCTACTAATACATTTATTGGAACATCAAGAACTTCAAGGACAGAGGTTCAATTGTTGTGAAGAAGGCTTCAGGGCACCCAAGAAAGTCCCGCCAGGACCATCTCCTACAGTTGATTCAGCTGCGGAATTGAGGCACCACCAGTGCAGAGCTTGCTCGGGAATGGCAGCAGGCAGGTGTGAGGACATCGGCCCGCACAGTGAGGAGAAGACTTTGAGGATGGCCTGGTGTCAAGAAGGGCAGCAAAGAAGCCACTTCTCTCCAGGAAAACACCAGGGACACGCTGATATTCTGCAAAAGGTACAGGGATTGGACTGCTAAGGACTGAGGTAAAGTCATTTCTCTGATGAATCCCCTTTCCGATTGTTTGGGGCATCCAGAAAAAACCTTGTCCGGAGAAGAAAAGTTGAGCGCTACCATCAGTCCTGGGTCATGCCAACAGTAAAGCATCCTGAGACCATTTATGTGTGGGGTTGCTTCTTGGCCAAGGGAGTGGGGTGGGGGGGCTCACTCACGATTTTGCCTAAGAACACCACCATGAATAGAGAATGGTACAAAAACATCCTCAGAGCAACTTCTCCCAACCATCCAAGAATAGTTTGGTGAGGAACAATGCCTTTTCCAGCATGATGGAGCACCTTGCCATAAGGCAAAAGTCATAACTAAGTGGCTTGGGGAAAAAAAAATGGAATTTTTGAGTCCATGGCCAGGAAATTTCCTTAATCCCATTGAGAACTTGTGGTCAATCCTCGAGGCGGGTGAACATAAAAAAAACCTCCACAAATTCTGAAACTCCAAGCGTTGATTATGCAAGAAAGGGGGGCGGCCATCAGTCAGGATGTGGCCCAGAAGTTGAGTGACCCCAATGCCGGGAGGGAATTGCAGAGGTCTTGAAAAAGAAGGGACAACACTGCAAATATTGATTCTTTGCATAAACTTCATGTTGTCAATAAAAGCCTTTGACACTTATGGAATGCTTGTAATTATACTTCAGTATACCATAGTAACATCTGACAAAAAGATTTAAGACCACTGAATTTCTCTCAATCAAGTCCCGAGATGTTCACCGCTCTGAAAATAAGCACAACCCCCGCCTGGCGGTGAAGGTGACCTGATTCTTCTCTGCCATTCAGGAGCATTTACAGGTCTTGTACCTCCACCAGACTGAGACTGGACAGTGAAATGAGCAGCAGCAGACTGAGGAGATCACCTCTTGTCACTCTGCTCTTTCCTCTTTCAACATCCTCTTTGCACTGCAGCAAAACAAATTGGTTCCTCGTGCTGCTTTCCCTCTGAGCTCTGCTACTTTGCTATTGAAGCTGCAAGAGGCCGAATTACCAATTCAAGTACTTCCATTCAAACAAATGATTTCAAGTGGTTGTAAGACCTTTCATATACCCAGTGAAGCGACTGGCCTCAGGTGATGCACAGAGATGAAACCAATCCTCCTACATACGTTGTACCTTTTTTATCTGCATTGTTTCTCTTCTCTACAGCTATTAAAAGTCCAGAATTTTTACAGCTTGTTTGAGCTTTCAGAAAGCAGTCAAGGAGCTGACAACACTCAGTCTTGAGAGCTGATTGGATGGAAGGGGCACAACCCCCCTTTTCACACAGCGCACAGAAACAGTTGACTGTCAATCACAGGCTGCGCTGGAGCTCCTCAGTCACCTTTTTTTCTCTTGGTGTCAGGAAATCTTATCAGAATGCAGATGCATTATAAGAGGAGCGAAGTAGAAATTACACTTAAGTGCTCTGGAATGAGACAAGTACACAATATAGATGGATATGCTTTGTTCATATTTAATGTCTGAGGTTTACAAACGCTTTAAGGATGCATGGACGTGCAGAGAGGTGCGCTAGTTTGTGTTTTAATACCTGCACAGAGGTCAGCTTTAAAGTTTTAAATCTCTGAATTGAAGAATGAACAGTGCATATCCCTCTCTTGAGTACCAGCCAAAATCCAAAGCATGGAGTGTGATTTGTCTCCTCTTCCCTCTGCCATCTACATTAGTCACTTCTACTAGGTTATCCTAACCCCACAAATTCTTGGGAGATGGTCCGCCTCCCCTCCAGCACACAGAAGGTAAATGATAACCCCAGCTGTGCATGTTCCCCTATGAGACTATTTAGAGCAGGGAGTCACAAACTGACGGCCCTCCAGCTGTTTCAAAACTACAAGTCCCATCATGCCTCTGCCTGTGGGAGTCATGCGTGTAACGTTCAGCCTTGCAATGCCTCATGGGACTAGTTTCGCAACAGCTGGAGGGCTGCCAGTTTGAGATCCCTGATTTAGAGGGAGTATTCTTTCCCTTCACTCAGGTCTCAGATTACACTTGGCTCGCCTCTCCTCTGTGCTGTGCAGTGTGTGACATCAGATCTCTGCCCCCTGCCTGCTGGAGTCGAAAAAACGCCTTTAATCGGTTTTAGAAGGCTGTAGAAGAGAGGGCTGCAGGTAAACAGGTACAACTTATGCAGGAGGATTGGTTTAATCCAGGGGTCTCAAACTGGTGGCGGAACTACAAGTCCCATCATGGCTCTGCCTATGGAAGTCATGCTTGTAACTGTCAGCCTTGCAATGCCTCATGGGAATTGTAGTTCTGCAACAGCTGGAGGGCCACCAATTTGAGACCCCTGGTTTCAATTAGGGATGAGCCGAACACCCCCCTTTTCAGTTCGCACCAGAACATGCGAACAGGAAAAAAGTTCATTCGAACACGCGAACACCGTTAAAGTCTATGGGACACGAACATGAATAATCAAAAATGCTAATTTTAAAGGCTTATATGCAAGTTATTGTCATAAAAAGTGTTTGGGGACCCGGGTCCTGCCCCAGGGGACATGGATCAATGCAAAAAAAAACTTTTAAAAACTGCCGTTTTTTCAGGAGCAGTGATTTTAATAATGCTTAAAGTCAAACAAAAGTGTAATATCCCTTTAAATTTCATAGCTGGGGGGTGTCTATAGTATGCCTGTAAAGGGGCGCATGTTTCCCTTGTTTAGAACATGCTGACAGCAAAATGACATTTCAAAGGAAAAAAGCCATTTAAAACTACTCGCGGCTATTGCATTGCCGGTCCGACAATACACATAAAAGTTCATTGATAAAAACGGCATGGGAATTCCCCACAGGGGAACCCCGAACCAAAATTTAAAAAGACGTGAGGGTCCCCCTAAATTCCATACCAGGCCCTTCAGGTCTGGTATGGATATTAAGGGGAACTCCGGACAAAATTTTAAAAAAATAATTACGTGGGGGTCCCCCTAAATTCCATACCAGACCCTTCAGGTCTGGTATGGATTTTAAGGGGAACCCCGCACCAAAAAAAAAACGGCGTGGGGTCCCCCCAAAAATCCATACCAGACCCTTATCCGAGCATGCAACCTGGCAGGCCGCAGGAAAAGAGGGGGGGACGAGAGAGCGCCCCCCCTCCTGAACCGTACCAGGCCACATGCCCTCAACATTGGGGGGGTGCTTTGGGGTAGCCCCCCAAAACACCTTGTCCCCATGTTGATGAGGACAAGGGCCTCATCCCCACAACCCTGGCCGGTGGCTGTGGGGGTCTGCGGGCGGGGGGCTTATCGGAATCTGGAAGCCCCCTTTAACAAGGGGACCCCCAGATCCCCTACCATTTCACTAAAAAACTGTCAAAAGTGTTAAAAATGACAGTTTTTGACAAATCCTTTATTTAAATGCTTCTTCTTTCTTCTATCTTCCTTCATCTTCTTCTTCTGGTTCTTGCTCCGGCGTTCTCGTCCAGCATCTCCTCTGCGGCGTCTTTTATCTTCTTCTCCTCGGACCGCTCTGCACCGATGGCATGGGGGGGAGGCTCCCGCTCTTCTCTTCATCTTCTTCTCTTCTTCATCTTCTTCTTCATCTTCTTCTCTGCTTCATCTTCTTCTCTTCTTCCTTTTCTTCTCCGGGCCGCTCCGCATCCATGCTGGCATGGAGGGAGGCTCCCGCTGTGTGACGGCGTCTCCTCGTCTGACGGTTCTTAAATAACGGGGGGCGGGGCCACATGGTGACCCCGCCCCCTCTGACGCACAGTGACTTGACGGGACTTCCCTGTGATGTCACGGGGAATGCCACAGGGAAGTCCCGTCATGTCTTGTGCGTCAGAGGGGGCGGGGTCACCGGGTGGCCCCGCCCCGCGTTACTTAGGAACCGTCAGAAGAGGAGACGCCGTCACACAGCGGGAGCCTCCCTCCATGCCAGCATAGGTGCGGAGCCGCCCGGAGAAGAAGATGAAGAGAAGAAGAGAAGAAAAGAAGATGAAGAAGATGAAGAAGAGAAGGAGAAGAGCGGGAGCCTCCCCCCATGCCAAGGATGCGGAGCGGCCCGAGGAGAAGAAGATAGAAGACGCCGGAGGAGATGCTGGACGAGAACGCCGGAGGAAGAACCAGAAGAACCAGAAGAAGATGAAGGAAGATAGAAGAAAGAAGAAGCATTTAAATAAAGGAATTGTCAAAAACTGTCTCTTCATTTTTAACAGTTTTTTAGTGAAATGGTAGGGGTACTTTTGTACCCCCTTACCATTTCACACGGGGGGTCCGGGATCTGGGGGTCCCATTGTAAAAGGGGGCTTCCAGATTCCGATAAGCCCCCCGCCCGCAGACCCCCACAACCACCGGCCAGGGTTGTGGGGGATGAGGCCCTTGTCCTCATCAACATGAGGACAAGGTGTTTTGGGGGGCTACCCCAAAGCACCCTCCCAATGTTGAGGGCATGCGGCCTGGTACGGTTCAGGAGGGGGGGGCGCTCTCTCGTCCCCCCCTCTTTTCCTGTGGCCTGCCAGGTTGCGTGCTCGGATAAGGGTCTGGTATGGATTTTTGGGGGGACCCCACGCCGTTTTTTTTTTTTTTTTTTTAATTTTGGTTCGGGGTTTCCCTGTGGGGAATTCCCATGCTGTTTTTATCAATTAACTTCTATGTGTATTGTCGGACCGGCAATTCATTAATAGCCGCGGCCCGCGAGTAGTTTTAAATGGCTTTTTTCCTTTGAAATGTAATTTTGCTGTCAGACTGTTCTAAACACGGGAAACATGCGCCCCTTTACAGGCATACTATAGACACCCCCCAGGTACGAAATTTAAAGGGATATTACACTTTTATTGTTTGACTAAGCATTATTAAAATCACTGCTCCCGAAAAAACGGCAGTTTTTTAAAACTTTTTTTTTAATTGATCCATGTCCCCTGGGGCAGGACCCAGGTCCCCAAACACTTTTTATGACAATAACTTGTAGACATGTGCACACTGAAATATTTCGTTTCGGAATTTCGTTTTCGTCCGAAAAATAAATTTATTTAGTTACTCCCGAAATTCGTTTTTATTTATTTCGTTTTTCGTTAAAAATTGCATTCGTCCGAAAATCCAAATTGGGGTCGAATCTGTCATTGAAGGCTTATGGTGTCTGTCGAATGTTCAAAGAAGATTCGACGGAGCAGCTAAACTGTACACAATGCCGTATAGTTTACCTGCTCCGTCAAATCTTCTTAGAACTTTCAACAGACACCATAAGCCAAAGTACGTGTGTACTTAGTTCTAGCTATTTTACTGCTCCTCCTCTTTGGTTACAATCAGCCAATAGCATTCATCATCATCATTATATTTATTTATCTTTTCTCCCCTACGTCGAATCTTTTCTCCCCTACGTCGAATCTTTTCTCCCCTACGTCGAATCTTTCCTCCCCTACGTCGAATCTTTCCTCCCCTACGTCGAATCTTTTCTCCCCTACGTCGAATCTTTTCTCCCCTACGTCGAATCTTTTCTCCCCTACGTCGAATCTTTCCTCCCCTACGTCGAATCTTTCCTCCCCTACGTCGAATCTTTTCTCTCTACGTCGAATCTTTTCTCTCTACGTCGAATCTTTTCTCTCTACGTCGAATCTTTTCTCTCTATGTAGAATAATCTTGGACTAATAGAGTTAAGGTTAGGCACATTCGACCACAGGTTTGATGGACACAGATTGTTATTGTCATCATCATGTCGAATCTCCTATCTATATCGAACTGTTGTAGCAACGAAAACGAAAATAAAGCATTTGTTTATGTCGGATCTTTCGTTTTTCGGACTCTGCACTTTCGTTATCGTTTGTTAAAACGATAACGAAAATACCTGAAATTCGGACGAAAATGCATTCGGACGAAAAACGAATGCACATGTCTAATAACTTGCATATAAGCCTTTAAAATTGGCACTTTTGATTTCTCCCATAGACTTTTAAAGGGTGTTCCGCGGCATTCGAATTTGCCGCGAACACCCCAAATTGTTCGCTGTTCGGCGAACTTGCAAACAGCCAATGTTCGAGTCGAACATGAGTTCGACTCGAACTCGAAGCTCATCCCTAGTTTAAATCTGTGTATCAATTGAGGCCAGTCACTTCATTGGATATATGTAAGGGTTTGCAACCACTTTAACCCTTCCATTCAGTTTTCAAAAATTAGAATCCAAATGTTGGCTTTATAATATATAATTGAGCATTTTTGTTTTTTTTATTTTGTTTTTTCTTTAGGGGGAAAAAGACTGGGAAAAATACGAAGTCGCTAGAAAACTGAAGAGCCATGTTGACCACATTAGGAGAACCTATAGGGAGAACTTTAAATCCAAAGAGATGAAGATACGACAGAGGGCGGTGGCCCTTTACTTTATAGATAAGGTAAGAGGGCTCTATGATGGGTGAAGTAGCTTAAGATTTGAAGGCCAGATTTTGATCTGAGGTACATCATGAGCTCCCCTTAATGTACCCTTCTTAACCGCTCCAAGGAAATGCCTTCAAGTGTGGTGGTACGAGTGGTAATTTTAGCATAATCCGCACAAGGAAGGCAAAGAGACAAATCCCTATGTGTTCCTTACCCTTGGTCATAGGACTGCATTGCCCAAGTAACTGCTCAGGTAGCTGTGAAAAGGTCATATGAAAGCACTCTGCTCAGGGCGCCATTTTAGCTTGTTACATCAAGGCAGGTAGGAAGGTTGGAACCCAGCCAAGCCACCATTGGAGCAAGGGCCTGGTTGTGGTGCTAACTACTATGACCCTGGGTGCTACATCCCTAAAATAGTTTGACACATTTTGTATGAAAGTTGAAATGGTTTTATAAATTTAGCAAAGATGAATAACTGCACTATAAACCCTATATAGTATTACGTTTAGAGAGCACCAAGTCTCAAACAGGCATATTGAGTTGTGCTAAAAACACCAGTGAAAAGATGTTAAAAGAATCAGATAAATGTAATAAAAAATTCTTTCAACGGTATCCACACCATCCGTCACCATAAAGTGCGTAATCCTTAAGCTACCACTTCCACCTTAGAGAGTGCTCGCTTACCAGCTCACATGGACCTCCTATTACGGAAGGTCAGTGAGACTCGTGGCTCAAAACCCATCCAAGGCCTGAATCCATCCAGGGGAACCTGTTGGGGCATAGAGGTCCACCCTCAAGATGGCACGATCATGGGAGATCCAGCTCACATGGACCTCCTATTACGAAAGGTCAGTGATGCTTGCGGCTCAAAACCCAGCCAGGGCCTCCATCCATCCAGGGGAACTTGTGGGGCACAGAGATCCATCCTCAAGATGACAAGATCACGGGAAATCCCAAATATAAAGCTCCCAATAGTGTAAAAACCTTCTAAAACCTTAATTGTATCAAATAATTGCACTTACATCAAGAAGATTTTAAAATGGCATTTGTAATACACAAGATGGCCAGCTAATTACATAACAGCCCATCCTTCCGTTATCCGAGAAGCGCGGTGATGTCAGTATGTCGCTCCGACCGATGTGTTTCATCACACAATGACGTCAGTGGCACGAGACGAAGTCATCGTGTGACGACACACGTCGGGCAGAGTGACGTTCTAACGTCACTGTGCTTCTTGGATCCTGAAAGGACGGGCTGTTAATACACTATCCAACCAGCTAATTCATATCAATTTAGCCATTGTAGTAATTCCAACACTGTGGATCACTCTGAGGTGAGTATTGAGTAGAAAACTTCATGACACAAAACAGGTCAAATCGAAGTGTGTATTGAACAAAGCCAAGGTATCAAAAGAAGCCAACACATTTCATGTGTAGGTGTGATAGTGCCGGTCTAATAGACGTGAGGCATTGATATTGGATATATCATAGAATTCAGTTTTCCTTCACAGAGGTTGATGTGAGGGAAGGTGCCATGTAGGTGGACCTTGCTCTGGTCTCGGGCTGCTGCCTCTCTGGTGGTCTCTTTGGAGAACATTCAGGGGATGGAAAAACTCTGGGGGTGGGTATCGATTAACGCCCAGTACAAAACACAAAAATGTCTGTTTATTGAACAAAGGTACCAAATGAAGCCAACAAGTTTCGGGGGAAATGTCTACCCCTTCCTCAGGCCTGAAACCGTGGCTATGAACTTATGCAAGAGCTTAATCCAGTCTGTCAAACCTGGACTTAATGCGGGCTGTTGTCCTAGTTGGGGTGCATTACAGTGATTTTAATGGTCTTAATAAAAAAAATAAAAAATCAAACGTGTTATACTTGCCTGCTCTGTGTAATGGTTTTGCACAGAGCAGCCCCCCCGATCCTCTTCTTTCTGGGTTCCCCGACAGCGGTTCTGGCTCCTCTCCCCCCAGATGAGTATCCCCAATAGCAAGCCTCTTGCTATTTTGGCACTTGAGCAGGCTTGCTCCCGAGTCGTGCTCCTGTGTATGGACATTGTCCGTTTGCACAGAGTGTGTCTTGGCCCCGCTCCGCTCTCTCCTCATTGGCTCACTGGCTGTGATTGACATCAGCAGGAGCCAATAGCTCTTGCAGCTGTGAGCCAATGAGAGAGAGAGAGAGACCCAGGAGAGCCACTGCTCTCATGCACATCACTGGATTGAGATGAAGGGGGGCTTGGAGGGGGGGTGCAGCACCCAGGAGGTTTTTTTTACCTTGCATGGCTTGGTCCTCTCGGTTTCTGTTGCCTTCGCTCCTCACTTACTGGAATTTGTCATTGTCAGCTGGCTCTGAGAGCGGGTAATGAAAAGGAAGAAGGGGAGACGGCGGACACAGTCGGTTGCTGCTCGCTGAGAGTGGAGCACATTAAACTTTACCCAGAACTGGATGGAGAGAAGAATGTGGTGGAGTTTGACTTCCTGGGTAAAGATTGTATCCGGTACTACAACAAGGTTCCTGTGGAGAAGAAGGTAATGCTGCAAATATTTCCCCTTCCATTTTCTGATTTTAATACGCTAATAAATTACCGCTTGCCCTTTATTCCTGATGGGGAACATAATGGTGGTCAACGTTGAAGGACCTTTGGGTTTGATGCCAGTTTGTTTTTCTTAAGATACAATTGTAAAGGGGGTCCTATATGTGTATATGGGATTGTATTTTTTTTTTTTTTTTGGTTAAACTAGATGTACTTGTCTTTTTTTCAACCTGACTTTGTAACTATATCCACATGTTAATGACAGATGTGTGTGAATGCCTAGGCACTTGGTCTAAAAACATGTTGTGAGGAGGCCTTAAAAACCCATGTTGTGTGTACACAGTAGTGTGTCATCCAGCCCTAAAAAAGCATATAGACACAAATCATCCCAAACAGAAGGGGAAGAGGAAAAGCAAGGGCTTCTAGAATGACAAACACGTCACTAATAAAGTAAAAACACTTTATTCTTCGATATAAAACATGATCGTTAACTGGTTTCTAGTGCCGGACTTGCTCATAAATGTTATAGCTAGTCACCATGGACTGGCCAAAGATATACACATACATGTGGGACACATACAACATAGAACATATATTTCAAAAATGTCCGGATGCCAGGTATATTGGTACAGGTTGTACTCACTCGGACAATGCCGATTACTCAGCAAGTGCTGTAAGTAGAGCAACCAAGTACCAACCCCCTGGTGGGTCGAGACGAAGCTACGCAATAGCATTATGAAACGCGTTGACGCCACTTCCGCCCCGGACGCCACGCTACAACGGCATCCCCCGGGAAATCCTCTCAGTTGATGGGCAGAGGGAAGGCAGTGATGGCCAGATATCTACGGATCTGCACCAGCCCCTATATATGGGGAGGAGCGGTGGCAACAAGGCATCTCAGCATTGATCTTCCAGACGACACCCGGCCGTAAAAAATTTAAAAAAAATTTTAAAACCTTTTTTTTGACACAAGGCTATTTGGATAACTGAGTTTTTTGAGATGGGAATGAGGAACACCTACTAACAAACGTATGTAGGTATAGGACACCCCCCCTGCCACACCCCCTTAAAGGAGAATTAACCAAAAAAGTTAAATTCACAAGAATTTTTTTTTACCACTCCTATTCCTTTATATTGGCTTTTAAAATGTACAAATGCAGCAATTTAGAAATCAGATGAAAGGTTTAGCGCCGGGAAACACTTTTTGAAAGATAAAAAGTGCATTTTATATACAACTATACAGATCAGACTGAAATGAGGGACAAATGAGGGACAGAGGGACATTGCTCCAAATCAGGGACAGTCCCTCGAAATCAGGGACAGTTGGGATGTATGGTTAAACTGATCTGGTCTGACTATCCAACTTCAGAGATATGTGCCCGGGTCCGATTTCATGAATGGGGTTTATATCCACTTTAATTCGGAGAATGCATTTTTTCTTTTTTAGCCACTTTAAGCCAGAGGGTTTCTGTAGCAGATCTTTACAAGTTTTATTGTTCCCGGCATCTACAATACGCTTTGGAAGAGACAAACAGTCTAAAGTTCTCTCTGTAGTTTCGGCGACTTTTTTGATCGACCGACCCGTTTTTTGTTATTTTTCTTTCAGGTGTTTAAAAACCTCCAGCTGTTTATGGACAACAAGCAGGAAGGAGATGATCTATTTGACAGACTGAATGTGAGTGTTTTCCCGGCGCGGAGCTGTCCGAGGGGCTGATGAACACAGATGTATTAAACCTGGCAGGTGTTGGCGAGACGGCTGTCTGCAGAGCTGGCGGAGGACGAATCCCGCTGAGAGAGGAGCCTGGAGCCCCCCCCCCCCCCCCCGGTGTCGTCCTCCCCGCTCGCAGAAGAGGAACGGCGCTCATATCAAGGAGAGGATGGGGGGGGGGATACAATGGAAGATTGGTGATCCCTTCTAAACGGGCGGCACGGGATGTTCTGCTGGCTTAAGGGGCAAAAATCGGCGAGGCGTCAGCTGAACGCCCCCTGTGCCGTCTGTTTAGAAGGGATCACCGATCTTCCATTGTATCCCCCCTCCCCCCCTCCTCTCCCTGATATGAGCGCCATTCCTCTTCTGTGAACCGGCCCCAGCCTGGGCGGCCAAGTAATCGTCCTCTTCCCGCCCCCACCCCCCCGGAAATAATCACTTATGGCGTTCTTCCGGATCCAGGGAAGACGGGATTGGCATTGTTCTGCAAATGTAGCCGTCCCAGTGTATGAAATACTGTCCACACCGGGCACTCCGATTACACAGACAAGTGCAAGTTCATCTTTAATTCCTTCAGGTATATTGAAGGCTTATTCGACGCAGCGGCTGGCGTGCGGTCCAGCTGGATCAACGCAGTGCTGATGCGGCAATATCGGCAAAGAAATGTGGCTGAAAAAAGACCAAGTGGTTCATTGAGTCTGCCCAATTATATATATATATATATATATATATATATATATATATATATATATATATATATATATATATATATATATATATATATATATATATATACACACACACACCTATACACCAGGGGTCTCAAACTGGCGGCCCTCCAGCTGTTGCGGAACTACAAGTCCCATTAGGCACTGCAAGGCTGAATGTTGCAAGCATGACTCCCACAGGCAGAGAAATAATGGGACTTGTAGTTCCGCAACAGCTGGAGGGCCACCAGTTTGAGACCTCCTGCTATATACCCTATGTTGCCAAAAGTATTGGGACGCCTGCCTTTACACACACATGAACTTTAATGACATCCCAGTCTTAGTCCATAGGGTTCAATATTGAGTTGGCCCCGCCCTTTGCAGCTATAACAGCTTCAACTCTTCTGGGAAGGCCGTCCACAAGGTTTAGGAGGGTGTCTATGGGAATGTTTGACCATTCTTCCAGAAGAGCATTTGTGGGGTCAGGCACTGATGTAGGACGAGAAGGCCTGGTTTGCAGTCTCCGCTTTAATTCATTCCAAAGGTGTTCTATCAGGTTGAGTTTAGGACTCTGTGCAGGCCAGTCAAGTTCCTCCACTCCAAACTCGCTCATCCATGTCTTTTTGGACCTTGCTTTGTACACTGGTGGGCAGTCACATTGGAACAGGAAGGGGCCGTCCCCAAATTGTTCCCACAAAGTTGGGAGCATGAAATTGTCCAAAATGTCTTGGTGTGCTGACACCTTAATGCCGCGTACACACGGTCGGACTTTTCGTCTACAAAAGTCCAACGGATGCTGACGGACTAAAGCTGGCTGGTAATCCGATCGTGTGTGGGCTTCTCCGGACTTTCAACTGACTTTTTTAGCCTCAAATCCGACGTACTTTAGATTTGAAACATGCTTCAAATCTTTCCGACGGACTCGAGTCCGGTCGAAAAATCCGCTCGTCTGTATGCTAGTCCGACGGACAAAAACCCACGCTAGGGCAGCTATTGGCTACTGGCTATCAACTTCCTTATTTTAGTCCGGTGTACGTCATCACGTACGAATTCGACGGACTTTTGTGTGATCGTGTGTAGGCAAGTCTGTTCGTTAGTCCGCCGCAAGTCCGCCGCAAGTCCGTCGAAAGTCCGCCAAAAGTCCGTCGAAAGTCTGTCGGACAGGCTGTCGGACTTTTGCAGCTGAAAAGTCCGACCGTGTGTAAGAGTTACCTTCACTGGAACTAAGGGGCCCAACCCCTGAAAACAAACCCCACACCATAATCCCCCCTCCACCAAATGATTTGGACCAGTACACAAAGCAAGGCCCATAAAGACATTGATGAGCACCAGTCAGCCATGACTAAAGCCTGAAGGCCAAAATGCATTGGCTTTTTATGTCTTTTTTTCACCATCATCAATAGAGTACACATTTTAATCGATGTACTGTGGTTCCAGCTTTTGCTGATTGAAGAATGGAGGTTTGCAGAGACCTTTCAGGCTGGGTGTCATGACCTTGAGGCTGATGATGAATCCTATGGAGGCGGTAGCTCAGATACACCTTCAAAGTTCCAAAATAAACCTTCACCTGTATAGACAAAAATCCTTGCATCTGCCCTCAGTATAGTGATGATGGGGGATACTACAAAGCAGTGATTGGGCTATGAGGAACCAATCACTAAACCCAAGCGCGGTCACATGGAGAGTGTACCAGCTTCAGAAGTCTTTGGGGGGTTGTCTGGGTGTCCTTATAAAGGCATACTTTGTGACATTTTGAATGTGATACAGTGCCTTAAAGTATTCATACCCCTTGGAATTTCCCACATTTTGTCATGTTACAACCAAAACGTAAATGTATTTTATTGGGATTTTATGTGATAGACCAACACAAAGTGTCACATAATTGTGAAGTGGAAGGAAAATGATAAATGATGCAAATAAATATGTGAAAAGTAGGGGTGGGGGGGCATTTGTATTCAGCCCCCTTTACTCTGATACCACTTACTAAAATCTAGTGGAACCAATTGCCTTCAGATGTCACCTAATTAGTAAATAGGGTCCACCTGTGTGTCATTTAATCGCAGTATAAATACAGCTGTTCTGTGAAGCCCTCAGTGGTTTGTTTGAGAACCTTAGTGAACAAACAGCATCATGAAGGCCAAGGACACACCAGACCGGTCAGGGATAACGTTGTGGAGAAGTATAAAGCAGGGTTAGGTTATAAATAAAATATCCCAAGCTTTGAACATCTCACTGAGCTCTGTTCAATCCATCATCAGAAAATGGAAAGAGTATGGCACAACTGCAAACCTACCAAGACATGGCCGTCCACCTAAACTGACCGGCCGGGCAAGGAGAGCATTCATCAGAGAAGAGCCAAGAGGTCCATGGTAACTCTGGAGGAGCTGCAGAGATCCACAGCTCAGGTGGGAAAATCGTGTTCTCCACAAATCTGCCCTTTATGGAAGAGTGACCAGAAGAAAGACATTGGTGAAAGAAAGTCATAAGAAGTCCTGTTTGTAGATTGTGAGAAGCCATGTGGAGGACACAGCAAACATGTGGAAGAAGGTGATCTGGTCAGAGGAGACCAAAATTCAACTTTTTGGCCTAAAAGCAAAACGCTATGTGTGGGGGAAAACTAACACTGCACATCACCCTGAACACACCATCCCCACCGTGAAACATGGTGGTGGCAGCATCATGTGGTGGGGATGGTTTTTCTCAGCAGGGACAGGGAAGCTGGTCAGAGTTGATGGGAAGATGGATGGAGACAAATACAGGACAATCTTAGAAGAAAACCTGTTAGTCTGCAAAAGACTTGAGACTGGGGCGGAGGTTCACCTTCCAGCAGGACAATGACCCGAAACATCCAGCCAGAGCTACAATGGAATGGTTTAGATCAAAGCATATTCATGTGTTAGAATGGCCCAGTCACAGTCCAGACCTAAATCACACTGAGAATCTGTGGTAAGACTTGAAAATTGCTGTTCACAGACGTTCTCCATCCAATCTGACAGAGCTTGAGATATTTTGCAAAGAAGAATGGGCAAAAATGTCCTCTCTAGATGTGCAAAGCGGGTAGAGACATCCCCAAAAAGACTTGCAGCTGTAATTGCTCCCCCCTCACACACACACTTTTCACAGATTTATTTGTATAATTTATCATTTTCCTTCCACTTCACAATTATGAGCCACTTTGTGTTGGTCTATCACATAAAATCCCAATAAAATACATTTAAGTTTTTGGGTTTCGGGGGGCTTCGGTAACCAAAACTGCAGTGTTTTTCCTCATGACCAGGGCTTTTTTTCTCAGACAATAGGTGCAGGAACTCCCCCTTTCTGAGTCGCCCCTTTTCTCCACCTCTACCCACCTCCGAGCACCATCCCTTGGTTCCATCCCCTACCCACCTCCCAGTACCGCCCCTTTCAGACAATACAGAACCAAGTATCATTTTGTGTTGCTAAGTAATTTGTATAGAATTCGGTAATGATTTCAAGAAAAGCAGAAAAATAGATCCCCCTAACAGGAATGGAGCAACCCACAACAAAATCCCCCCCCCCCCCCCCCCAGCAACAATAGACTCCCGGCAGCATCAACAGATCTCCGCACAGCCAGAATTAATAGACTCTCCAGCAGCCATCAACAATAGACCCCTCCCCCCAACAGTAGATCCCTTTCAGCAACAACTGACCCCCCCAGCAACATAAGACCCACCCCCAGCAACAATAGGTCCCCCACCAGCAACAATAGACCCGCCCTGCAAAAATATATCCCTTCCAGCTAGAATAGATCCCCCAGCAATGAGCATCAATACCCTGCAGCACACCCCAGCACCCCTTACTATTTACATACAGTCAGTCCAGGAGGTGCCGGAACTGCATTCCCCCACGTTCCCGCTGAAAAAAAGCCCTGCTCATGACACATCACAGGAAGCACCCTCATGGCTAACAGAGGACAGAATTAGAAATCGACTTGGAAAACTTAACATTAATAAATCACTGGGACCAGATGGCTTGTACCCGAGGGTATTTAGGGAACTCAGTCAAATAATTTCCAGATTGTTCCTAATTTTTACAGATAGTCTACTGACTGGAATGGTACCCGCTGATTGGAGAAAAGCCAATGTAGCACCAATATTTAAAAAGGGCCCAAAATACATCCCTGGGAATTACAGACCAGTTAGCCTAACATCAATAGTATGTAAACTCTTGGAGGAGATGATAAGGGACTATATACAAGATTTTAGTAATAAGAACGGTATCATTAGCAGTAATCAGCATGGATTCATGAAGAATCGTTCTTGCCAAACTAATCTACTAACCTTCTATGAGGTGAGTTGCCATCCAGATAAAGGAAGGCCCGTAGACGTGGTGTATCTGGATTTTGCAAAAGCATTTGACACAGTTCCCCATAAACATTTACTGTACAAAATAAGGTCCGTTGGCATGGACCATAGGGTGAGTACATGGATTGAAAACTGGCTACAAGGGCGTGTTCAGAGGGTGGTGATAAATGGGGAGTACTCAGAATGGTCAGGGGTGGGTAGTGGGGTTCCCCAGGGTTCTGTGCTGGGACCAATCCTGTTTAATTTATTCATAACTGACCTGCAGGATGGGATTAACAGTTCAATCTCTGTATTTGCGGACGATACTAAGCTAAGCAGGGCAATAACTTCTCCGCAGGATGTGGAAATCTTGCAAAAAGATCTGAACAAATTAATAGGGTGGGCGACTACATGGCAAATGAGGTTCAATGTAGAAAATTTTAAAATGCATTTGGGTGGTAAAAATCTGAATGCAATCTATAGACTGGGGGGAGAACCTCTGGGGGGATCTAGGATGGAAAAGGACCTAGGGGTCCTAGTAGATGATAGGCTCAGCAATGACATGCAATGCCAAGCTGCTGCTAACAAAGCAAACAGAATATTGGCATTAAAAAGGGGATCAACTCCAGAGATAAAACGATAATTCTCCCGCTCTACAAGACTCTGGTCCAGCCGCACCTGGAGTATGCTGTCCAGTTCTGGGCACCAGTCCTCAGGAGGGATGTACTGGAAATGGAGCGAGTACAAAGAAGGGCAACAAAGCTAATAAAGGGTCTGGAGGATATTAGTTATGAGGAAAGGTTGTGAGCTCTGAACTTATTCTCTCTGGAGAAGAGACGCTTGAGAGGGGATATGATTTAAATTTATAAATACCGTACTGGTGACCCCACAATAGGGAGAAAACTTTTTCTCAAAAGGAGTTTAATGAATGAATGACTTATAAAGCACTGCAAATGCGAACTGAATCGCCTCAAGGCGCTGGATGCATTCTCTGATGTCAACTTCTCAGAAAAGGAAGGTCTTTAGTTTTTTTCTGAAGGCCTGGTGGTTTTCTTCCATGCGGATGTTGGTAGGAAGAGCGTTCCATAGTCGAGTCCTTAATAAGACTCGTGGCCACTCATTAAAATTAGAAGAAATTAGATTTAACCTTAAACTACGTAGAGGGTTCTTTGCTGTAAGAGCGGCAAGGATGTGGATTTCCCTTCCACAGGCGGTGGTCTCAGCGGGGGGCATCGGTAGTTTCAAGAAACTATTGGATAATCACCTGAACGACCGCAACATACAGGGATATACAATGTAATACTGACATATAATCACACACATAGGTTGGACTTGATGGACCTGTGTATTTTTTCAACCTCACCTACTATGTAATTATGTAACTATGGTTGTAACATGACAAAATGTGGAAAATTTCAAGGGGTATAAATATTTTTTTCAGAGCACTGTATGTTGTTGTCCTAAAGGGTTTTTCTTTCTTCTGCCAAAATGGGAGTTTTTACCTTTGGAAGGATGCATGCCTCAGTCATGAACTGTTTGTATGCCCCGACATGAACTTTCTGGGAAATCCAGTATATAAACTGACAACTCTGGTGCAATCATTTCCCAAACCTCTCCTGTAATCCTGCCAACTCCACATTTTTCCACCTGTTTACAGTATCACAAGTCAAATAATGAGACCTGTAAACACAACCTATTAGATGCCCCTGATGGAGGACAATCTTGGGGAAGCTCTGCACTCACGTCTTTTTTGAAGGGTTTTGTCTCCATCTATTGGACGAGTCGATAAATTTCAGGCTAAATCAGAAATTTCAGCCAAATAAACCATTTACCGTATTTACTCGAGTATAAGTCGTTCCGAGTATAAGAAGAGGCCCTAATTTACCACAAAAAAATGGGAAAAACCTTGTGACCCGAGTATAAGACGAGGGTGAGAAATGCACAGCTACTGTAAGTGGAAAAGAGGGTCAACAATGCCCATTTGCAGCCTCACTGTGCCCATTTGCAGCCATAGGTCCCCTGAACTTCAAACTCGGTAGTTAAGGGTTCCTAGATGCCCCCTAGCTGCAGCCAAAATTTGGGGTCTCTGAACCCAAATGGTCCCGAAATGACATTGCTGCAGATGGGAACAGTTGACCCATTTTGGGGCCCCGTATCTTGGGGCCACTTAGAGCTAGGAACCACAAATTTGGTGTGCAAACTCAGCGGAACTAGCACCATAACATATCCAAAGCTGGGGTTTCTAGCATCAAGTGTCCCCGAGATACAGGGCCCCAAAAATCGGTTCAGAAAATGTCAAGCACTTTTCTGCAGCAGAGAATGACATTTTCCGAACCGGTTTGGGGCCCCGTATCTCGGGGCCACTTGGTCCTAGCAACCCCAGCTTTGGATATGTTATGGTACCAGTGGGTTTGTACACCAAATTTGGGGTTCCTAGCATAAAGTGACAATGAGATACGGGGCCCCAAAGTCGGTTCAGAAAATGAAATTTTTTGCTGCAGAAAAGTGCTTGACTCGGGGGGGGCACTTTCAGCGCAAAAAAAGTGCTGAAAAACTCGACTTATACTCAAGTATATACGGTACTGACCAAGTTCTCTTCTACAGACACCCATGCTGAACAAACACCTGCAGTCATTGATGGAAGGACTGACGGCCAAGGTCTTCAGGACATACAACGCCTCCATCACGCTGCAACAGCAACTTGAGGAGCTGACAGAGCGTAAGATGAACGTTCTTTTATTTCGTTTGTTTGGCCATTTTATGCTGTACATGAGTACATGGCAGATTGTTGGGCTGATTCGCTAAAGTAGTTGAGAATCTTTACTTTAAATTATGTGGATATTCACATTCTTTATCCAATCGTGAAGAACAGATGGTTTACTTGTTTCACCCACACATGACATCGGGGCCGTGTGAAGAAAAAAACCAGCGGGGAGCAGCAATCCAACAAACTCAGATGTTGGTTCACAAGTATTTTCCAGGCATCACATTAGAGAAATCATAGCAACAAAATGTATAAATATCTGTGTTTGCTACATATATGCATTTTTTTTCCTTCTGTTTTTAAAATGTACAATATCTTGCCTCCATCCAGCGGAAGGGACAGCCCCAGAAAAGATCCTGTCTTATAATAGAGCCAACAGAGCGGTTGCAATACTATGTAACCATCAGCGGGCACCACCCAAGTCTTTTGACCAGTCCATGGCCAACTTGAAGACCAAGGTGAGACATCAACTATTTTCTGTATGTTCCAAGAACAGTAGCAACCAACCAGATTATACTTCCATGGCTCTCTGGGTTCCTGACCCGTCCATCTACCCCAGACTGGATGAGTCCCATCACATATGTCCAGGCTCCCGCCTGACCCTCTAAGCGTAACTCATAAGAGGTGAGCGTTAGGAACTCAAGATACAGCAGCAACCCAGCTAGTAGAGCCTGGCATACCTGCGCAAACCCACACCGTGGCCATATTGGTGTCGAAACCAGGAGAATGTCTAGCAGTAAAAAACAATTCCACTTGCAGGACCTACAAAGGAATAATAGGCATTAGTGTTCATGGAGACTCATTAGTTCTCCTACATGATCTAAAAGGAGACTAGACCAGTTCACGGCCAACAAAGGTGTGACATCCGCTATTTTCCGTATGTTCCAAAAAAAGCCGCAACCAACCAGATTATTCTTTTATGGTTCTCTGTGTTCCTGACCTGTCCATCTACCCAAGACTGTATAGGTCCCATTGCTTATGTTCAGGGCCCCCATTTGACCCTCCAAGCATCAGTTAGAAGAGTTGAGCATTAGAGACTTGAGCTACTGCAGCAACCCAGCTTGTAGCACTTGGCATACTTTCCTAAATTCACACCTGGGCTTATCGGGGATGACAACCAGGAGACCATCTGACAATAAAAACCAACTTAATTTGCAGGGACCTACGAAGGTGCTAGGAGAGTTTGCAGAATCCTGAGTTCTCCTGCATAACGTAAAGCAGTGGTCACCAACCTTTTGGACCTCACAATGCACTAAACTCGCAATTTTGAATCCTCACAGACCACTAGCATAAATTTTACATGCCTTCTACGCATAATGCTCCGGCTCGCTGCCCCCCCCTCCCCCCCGGGTCACACTGCTGCCTTATATAACCAATGCTTTAGCTCGCTGCCCCCCCCCCCCCCCCCTCACCATGGGTCACACTGCTGCCTTATATAACCAATGCTTTGGCTCTCTGCCCCTCTTTGCCCCCCTGCACATTGAGAACAACTGGAAACAACATTGGGAGGTGTACATCCTGCCACAATGTTGATTTGCAGCAGAACCCCTGGGGACCACCAACATTTTTTTCTCGTGGACCATCAGTGGTCGGCAACCACTGGTATGAAGAACCTTTTTTTTAATTTTTTTTATTTTTTTTATTTTTTTATTTTTTTTCCACCACCATAGGATTTTACCACCAGGAATAATTGAACGTGATAACATTTGTGCCTTTTCAGAGCCAACCCCTTCGCAAGTGCAGCATATAACTCTTTAGTGTGCACATTGTTCATGTAGTAGTGCCAACACCCTGCTAGAGACATTATTTATGTTTTTGGTATTTATGCCCCCACTGGAGTTGCCACCTGTCCGGGATTCACCCGGACGGTCCAGGTTTTGAATCATGTGTTCGGGTTTCAGGCGGACTGAAACCCAGACACATTATTCAGGCCAAGCTGGGGCTCCCCAAGTAACCAAGATGGTCACACACACATCTGTCGCCACCCGGGAACTGTAGGCGGCTGTCTGGGGGCAGGTTCGGCATCACTGGGGGAGGGGCCGATGATGTCAGTTGGAGCAATTTGGCCATACCCATTTTTCGCTGTGGCACACTATGCGCACCGCATTACTACTCTCCATGGGGGCACCCAAAGGTGTCCCAGGCCGCTAAAATGTTTGGGTTTGGCTTGAAGAAAAGGTGGTAGCCCTAGCCCCCCCACCATACATTGTTCCCTCAGCAGTGACCACAACACTAAACGCACTCCAACAGTGTTAAACTGCTTTCCAAACATCTGTATCGTTTTCTCCCACAGCTCTACCCACATTGTGCATTAACTTCTCTAGCAGCTCTACCAAGAGTGTCTGCAGAAGCTTCTATGGCATATCCCACGCCTCCACTCCCGTCCGCGCCATGTTCTTTAGCGGCCGTCTCCCCATTGTCCACACTACGAGAATCCCTGGTAGCTCCACAATATGTTCTAGTTATAAGAACCCCTCTTCATCACTATATTCCTTGACATACCTCCTGAACCAGAGTCAGACGGCCACACTTAAGGGTGGGAGTAATACCAAAGCTAGGCATACACTGGTAGATTTTTTTTTTTTTGTACCAATGCATGAAAAAAAACTGATACATTCCTTAATGCCAATAGAGACTTGGCAAAAGTTGTCCAAAAGTACTTCAAAATTTAATTTACTTATAACCGGTTTCACAATGAATGGCAATTTCCATAGGAACTTCACATTCACTGTTGGGAATTCATTCAATCAAGATCTTTTTTGTGTTTTTTTTTTTTTTTTTTTTTTTTTTTTTTTTTTTGCATTCTGCTGTTGTGAATTTTCTCATCTCCACTCATGGTCAAAAACAATTGTCAATTTCGCCCCACTAATAGAAAATCGAAGCATTGGTCCAACAAACAAGTTTTCAAACAAAATGATACTAGTGTGTGGCCAGATTTATTCTTGAATGTAGAGCTCAAACTTTTCCATTTCTAATGGCCGGAGATCTATCATTCTAAAGTAACCTAATTAACAGGCATGGGTAGGTAGTTGTGGGTATAAATTATTTACTAGACATGTGCAATTCGTTTCAAATTTGTTTTTATAGCGAATTTGGCAAATTCAGAAATCTCCGAATTAACGAAAACCTGTTTGACTAATTTTTCAGAATATTCATAAATTAGAAAATTTGTAAATTCGCACATTCGTGCATTCGTACATTCGTGCATTCATACATTCATACATTCGTACATTCATACATTCGTAAAATAGTAAAATAGTAAATTAGTAAATTAGTAAATTTGGAAATCTGAAATAATTAACTAATAATAACTTAACTATTGCTAACTATTAACTTATAAGTATTGTAATTTCCTTTGAAATTTGGCTCTTAGTGAACATAACACATACAAATTTATCCGAAGTTACGGATTATCCAAAATAACGAATGCCTTATCCAAACGAATGGAACGTAATGAAATAATAATAATAAATAATA
>JBBDGP010005086.1:0-93573 GCA_037952835.1 Lithobates septentrionalis | reverse complement strand
GGGGGGGGGACGAGGCTAGAATCCCTGTCTGGGGGGGGGGGGACGAGGCTAGAATCCCTGTCTGGGGGGGGGGACGGACGAGGCTAGAATCCCTGTCTGGGGGGGGGGGACGGACGAGGCTAGAATCCCTGTCTGGGGGGGGGGACGGACGAGGCTAGAATCCCTGTCTGGGGGGGGGGGGGACGAGGCTAGAATCCCTGTCTGGGGGGGGGGACGGACGAGGCTAGAATCCCTGTCTGGGGGGGGGGACGGACGAGGCTAGAATCCCTGTCTGGGGGGGGGGACGGACGAGGCTAGAATCCCTGTCTGGGGGGGGGGACGGACGAGGCTAGAATCCCTGTCTGGGGGGGGGGGACGACGAGGCTAGAATCCCTGTCTGGGGGGGGGGGACGACGAGGCTAGAATCCCTGTCTGGGGGGGGGGGACGACGAGGCTAGAATCCCTGTCTGGGGGGGGGGGGACGACGAGGCTAGAATCCCTGTCTGGGGGGGGGGGGGGGCGACGAGGCTAGAATCCCTGTCTGGGGGGGGGGGACGAGGCTAGAATCCCTGTCTGGGGGGGGGGGACGAGGCTAGAATCCCTGTCTGGGGGGGGGACGACGAGGCTAGAATCCCTGTCTGGGGGGGGACGACGAGGCTAGAATCCCTGTCTGGGGGGGGACGACGAGGCTAGAATCCCTGTCTGGGGGTTGTTGTTGCTGATTGAGTCCCCACTGGGCAGATTCACCTCTCTAATTGTCCTGGTCACCATTCTCACCAGGAGAGGCGGTGCTAGGAGAACCAACACTGTATTGGAGGTAAAGGGAAATCGTCCAATCTGGTGACTGATGTTGAAGCGAGGATTTCACCATGTGTTGTATTTATGAGGCAGGAAATGAAAGAAAATCTCCCCAATGGAAGTTTAAAAAAAAAATGCTTTCACAGCCGAAGCTGAAATTGGCACGTGGAAGTGGTTGGATAATGATGATTCATTAGTGGTGACTCCCTTATCAGAGGTCTCAGTCCAAAGACAAATGGAGCCTCAAGGCTCATACCTATTGCTGTGTTGTATCTGCATCACACCCATTTTATATATATATATGTATGTGTGTGTGTGTGTGTATATATGTATGTGTGTGTGTGTGTGTGTGTGTGTGTATATATATATATATATATATATATATGTATATGTGTGTATATATATATATATATATATATATGTGTATATGTATGTATATGTGTATATATATATATATATATATATATATATATATATATATATATATATATATATATATATATATATATATATATATATATATATATATATATATATATATGTATATATGTATGTATATATATATATATATATATGTATGTTTTTTTATTTCTCAAAAGTATTGGGACGCCTGCCTTTACACATTAACTTTAATGACATCCCAGTCTTAGTCCGTAGGGTTCAATATTGAGTTGGCCCACCCTTTGCAGCTATAACAGCTTCAACTCTTCTGTGAAGGCTGTCCACAAGGTTTAGGAGTGTGTCTATGGGAACGTCTGACCATTCTTCCAGAAGTGCATTTGTGAGGTCAGGCACTGATGCTGGATGAGAAGGCCTGGCTCGCAGTCTCCGCTCTAATTCATCCCAAAGGCGTTCTATTGGGTTGAGGTGCAGTCCAGTCAAGTTCCTCCACCCCAAACTCGCTCATCCATGTCTTTATGGACCTTGCTTTGTGCACTGGTGTGCAGTCATGTTGGAACAAGAAGGGGCCATCCCCAAACTGTTCCCACAAAGTTGGGAACATGAAATTGTCCAAAATATCTTGGTATGCTGACACCTTCCCTTCACTGGAACTAAGGGGTCAAGCCAAGGGTTCCTCACAGTGCATCCCTTAGTTTGTGCTGCTGCTGGGAAGAAGCTGGGAAGCAGAAAGTGCAGGGTCCTGAGGAGGACTAGAGGAAAGGTACAGTCATTGCCGGAGTCTGCTAAATGTTGAGACCAGGGGAGGCGGAGGCAGGGGGTGCTGAAGCTGCACAGAGAAGTGAAGAATCTGTAGGAGGAGTTCTGTCCTCCTCTCTGTTGCCAACTGCTGAGACGGGAGAGGCAAAGATGAGTCTCTCTCTACGGCTGCGCAGGATCTGGCAGGGGAGTTCTGTCCTCTCTACTGCTGAGCCAAGGTGGGGGGGCAGCGATGAAGGGGGTGCCGCAGCTGCAGGAGAGATGCGAGGGCCACATGAAATGGCCAACAGGCCTTGTGTTTGACACATTTGCCTTACACAGATGTTCCCCTCACTCTTATGGGGCGTACACACGGTCGGACTTTTCGTCTACAAAAGTCCGACAGCCTGTCCGACAGCCTGTCGGCGGACTTTCGGCGGACTTTCGGCGGACTTGCGGCAGACTTTCTAACGAACGGACTTGCCTACACACGACCACACAAAAGTCTGACGGATTCGTACGTGATGACGTACACCGGACTAAAATAAGGAAGTTCATAGCCAGTAGCCAATAGCTGCCCTAGCGTGGGTTTTTGTCCGTCGGACTAGCACACAGACGAGCGGATTTCGGGGTCCGTCGTAGTTACGACGTAAAGATTTGAAGCATGTTTAACCACTTCAATACCAGGCACTTAGACACCTTCCCGCCCAGCCCAATTTTCAGCTTTCAGCGCTGTCACAATTTGAATGACAATTGCGCGGTCATGCTACACTATACCCAAACAAATTTTTTATCATTTTGTTCCCACAAATAGAGCTTTCTTTTGGTGGTATTTGATCACCTCTGGGGTTTTTATTTTTTGCGCAACAAATAAAAAAAGACCGAAAATTTTGAAAAAAAACACGTTTTTCTTTGTTTCTGTTAAAAATTTTTGTAAAGGAGTACGTTTTCTTCTTCAATGACGGGCACTGATATGGCTGCACTGACGGGCACTGATACGGCGGCACTGATGGGCACCGATGAGGTGGCACTGATGATGGGCACTGATGATGGGCACTGATGCGCACTGATAGGTGGCACTAATGGGCACTGATAGGTGGCACTGGTAGGTGGCACGATGGGCACTGATAGGCGGCACTGTTGGGCACTCGTAGGTGGCGTTGATGGGTAGTTATGGGTGGCACTGATAGTTGGCACAGATAGGTGGGCACAGATGGGCACTGACAGGTGGCACTGATGATACTAATTGATGGCAGTGATGCCCCTAAGTGTGGCATTGCTGGGCATCACTGCAACATAATTGTGCCAATCAGTGCCCATTTGTGGGCACTGATTGGCACAGATTTGGCACTGACTGGGCACATGTGGATGGCCATGGGGTACATACCTGGCCATCCACATGTTTCCCTTCCCTGGTGGTCCTAGTGGCGATCCCTGGTGGTCCAGTCCGCTGATCGGCTCTCCTCTACTTGCGTCTGTCAGACGCGAGTGAGGAAGAGCCGATCAACGGCTCTTCCTATTGACAGCGTGATCAGCCGTGATTGGACACGGCTGATCACGTGGTAAAGAGCCTCTGCCGGAGGCTCTTTACCAAGATCGGTGTAGCGGTGTGTCAGACTGACACACCGGTCCACCGATCGCTGCGATGCGCGCCCCCGGGGGCGCGCTGCGGCATGTTATCCTAAAGGACGTCATATGACGCCCAGTCAGGATAACTGAACCACCGCCCGGCCGTCAATCCGCTATAGGCCGGGCAGGAAGTGGTTAAAATCTAAAGTCGGATTTGAGGCTGAAAAAGTCCGCTGAAAGTCCGGAGAAGCCCACACACGATCGGATTACCAGCCAGCTTTAGTCCGTCGGCGTCCGTTGGACTTTTGTAGACGAAAAGTCCGACCGTGTGTACGCCCCATTCGATTTCCACTCATTGCATGTTGCATCTCCAGAACAGGAAGTAAAAGAAAATATGTAGCTATACATACACTTTCAACCTTCTTGTGCTGCACCTCCCCACAGTTAGCAAATTTTTGGCAATTTAAAAACTGATAAATTAAGCCTAGTGATACGTGGTAGGAGATGGCGGTGTGTGAGTCCCCTGTGATCTTCATTTTTATTTCTTCATTTTTATTTGCATGAAGGGTTGAGATTTACCTGGAGTCACCCAATATGTAGACAATGATGCATAACCACAATGTATTATGGGAGAACCTGGCAATGATGCTTTGTTCCAGTCTCCGGAGCTTTCATCCTAATTCTTTTTTTCTATATCACGATTCTGGAGATGGAGCCAAGTGTTCACCCCTGGCTGGCTCTGTCCCATGTGGACGTCCTTCAGAGTAAATATTCTCAAAGTTCCACCACATGTTGAACTTTTTACCTGCTTACTGCGGCATCTTGTGTGTGCTATTAATCCACCCATTGTTCTGTTACCGGTTCACAGACTCTAGCCGGTATCTCCTCCTGATTTGTAAATATTACACATTATTTTGTATTACTAAGGTCTTCCACAGTAATCTCTGAGTTTAAATCCCAACTCCAGGCAGGTATGTGCAGGAGAGGCATTCTGAGGGGAGGGCAGTATGTGCAGGAGAGGAGTGCAGAGGGTATGGCAGTGGGCAGTATGTGCAGGAGAGGAGTGCAGAGGGTATGGCAGTGGGCAGTATGTGCAGGAGAGGAGTGCAGAGGGTATGGCAGTGGGCAGTATGTGCAGCAGAGAAGCATAGAGTAGTCAATGTATACAGGAGAGGAGTGCAGAAGGTATGAGGAGGGGAAATATCTGTAAAATTGTGGCACTGAGTGTGTGAAGGAGAGAAATGTAGTAAATTATGGTGCAGAGTATGTGAGGGACAGGAGACTAATCAGCACATGGTCAAAACATACGTTTGTTTTTTCGCAATATGGGAACAAGAGTGGAGTGCAGATCTGGATCTCCCCCAATGGCGACCCTAGGGGGGGGCCAGAGGGGGCCCTGACCCCCCCAACATTATGCTGGGCCCCACCATGTGCCCCCCCCCCCAAAAAAAATATATATATATTTTTTTTTTTTAATTTTTTTACAAAAAGGCAATTTCTTTTTGTTTTGTATTCATATCAGATGTGCCGCATTTTACTCGGGCCACCGCTGGGGTAACACAGTCACTATTGAGAGGGAGAACGTCCCCAGTCAGCTCCTGCGGGTGATTCCTCCCCCCTCCCTATGCTCGCTGACACTGCATAATGCGAGCGCTCACACAACCACGGCCGCCCGATCTGCTCCTTCCCCTGCATCCTCATTGGCAGGGAGAAGAGCGAGTTGCAGGAAGGACTCCACCAGGACTCTCAGTTACTGAAAAAACAGACTGATTTCTCCCGCCCTTAGGACAGGAGAACCAGCCTGTAAATTCTAAGAGATGCCAGATCAGCTCTGTCAATAGCAAGGGCAGGACAGCAAGAGGAGGCTGGGGAACCCCACAGTGACAGAACACCAGGGCCAGGTGACAAGACAACCTTTGCAACCCTGATAGTTCTCCCACTGCTTTGGACCCTTATATTTTCTTGGTATGCTGGTGACATATATCTCTTGTTCTCTGTCACCCTGGGGGGGCCCCAATAAAGTAGGAAGGGAGCTCACTGCAGAACATGTGAAAGGGCCGTTGTGGGATCGTAGTAAAGGGGTAAAGGGCCCCAGGATAGATAGATATATCTATATATATTTTATCTATCTATCTATATTTTATATGGCCCCCCTATTTTTGTCCCTGTCCCCCCATGTGCCCCCCCTAAATATGAAAGCTGGAGACGCCACTGATCTCCCCAAAACGTGGTCTCATACATCAGACTAGGCTCTGATATCGTCTTAAACTCTCATCTCATATAAAGTCTTCTTGTATCTTCTGAGGAAGGGCAGGACAGCATGGAAAGGTTATTGTGTACGTTTCCCACTCAATTAGTGAAGGCCACCTCTATTGTGGGAGATAGTTGCTGTTTTTACCTCCCTAGGTCAGCAAACTTTAGACTCCCGGCAACCAGCATCTTCAAGATGATCCCTTCTTTTTCCAAACCCTTGGGCTCAGTGGCCTTGGGAAAGTGGCAGACATTGCTGTCTCTTTCCCTGCTGTTGCACCCCCCTCCCCCAACTGTCAACTACCTTTTTATCTGTGGAGGCAATAGCCAGGGTGTACACCTGCTGTGATGGTTTTCTTCATGGCCAAAACCGGAATTATACCCCTGACTCAGAGTGCCCCGCAATTACATGCAATGCACGTGATTGTGGCATGCTAGTTCTGGGATCAAGGGATTAAAGAAGGAGGTGAGGAGGCAATACAACCTCTTCTCACAGCCTGATAATTTGCTTCAGACAGCAAAGCTAGTGTGAATGAGCCCTTATTTCCTTGGTCTGGTGCTCTCATTAGACTTTCTAGTAGTAGTAGCTGCTCTCCGCTGTGTGAAGAGACCCCGTGTTGGGAGAGATGTCACTGGAGACACACAAAGGGAGCCAGAGGTACATTGAGCAAGGATGGGGTAATCAATTGACACTGAGAGCAAGCGATTGCCATGGATCCCACATCTCTTGCCCCCACCGCTGCCACTGATCGCCTAAAGCTGTGTCACAATTTCTGATGGCAGCCCTGCTCACAAAGTCCCTGGGTACTCGAATGCCTCCTTGCAGTATCAGGCAGACAGATCCTCGATGAGCTCCCCAGACCAGATCCTCACTGAAATCCCCTTGTTTAGCTTCAGAGACTCTTACCAAGCAGGCCTCCAGCTTTAGCATAGCTGGGACCTGGATAAACACGGGTAAACTTTTGCTGGGCTGCCTGGGAGGGCAGCAGCCCTCCAGGCTGGAAACTTCTCCTACTGGAGAAGAAAAAAGCTGCTCAAGTCCCCATGCTATTTATGTGCTCTGCAGCCACCTACTGGGCACATCTTCCCAGGGATTGGCCCGAGACTCAATAAATATTCAGGCTACTCATTGACCTACTCCACTGCTGTGTTCTGGAGCCTTCCAGAAGGCAGGGAGAAGCAATCAAGCCTGCAGCCTGTGAGACCCTCTTCAGTCCCAAACAATCAATAACTGCTCCACGGATTTATAGAAGATCCTAAAAAAGAACTAGATTTACTTAGCACCCAACTAGGAAGGTGCAACATCAGAATGGGCATAGCAACAGACCCCTAGAGAGATAAGTGAGGTTCAACTCTCCAGGATCCTTTTGTGGGTTGACTGACCCTTTAAGCTAATATCTTCTGTCACCAGTTATACATGGTTTCTTGTACAGTCAATATTTAGGCTGTGACATGAAAGTAGGTCAGCTCTTTATCTATTTACACACAATAGAGCACTGTTACTATGGATTACCGGACTCCGGAAGAGTCTTGTGACAATCACAGTGGAAGTTGGAGCTCTTATTTTTAGTTTTGTATATAAATCATTTTCTGTTTCCTGACACACACGGACCAGGGTGAGAAAGCCGGGGCAGCTCTTATATCGAAGGAGAAAATGGACAACATTACAATGTGAACATTTCCAACCATACAAAGGATTGTGGCTAAGGATGACCTGTTTCCTTCAAGGAGACCCCCTACCCTAAAGTGTGCATTTTAATTTAAAGTAGAATTCTATTTTACCATTTTACACATGCGTTTATTGCCGAATTGTTGGCGTAAGCAGGGCCTTAAAGTGTATTTATCCATGGGGCCCCGCAAGCCTACCTGACCGGGCCCCCCCCCCCCCCAGCTCTTCCTGAAACCGATCCCTCTGTGTGCCTACAGCAGCTTCCACAGGAGAGGAGGTTCCCTCACTAAAGCCGGTATCTGTGCCCCCCTTTGAACTGATGGGACCCAGGCCCAGTACAGGAGGGCCAGCTGTACACCCTTATCAGCAGGCTTTTATATTCGTACAAAATGTTTTTTACAATTTTGGATAGAGCTGGGAAGGTTTAGAACTTCTGTCAGGTTTTTACAACTATCTGACCTTCTGAGATTACCAACAATTCCTGTCCCAGGGACAAAGATTTCACCATACAAGAGATGAAGACAAATTTCCAACAAAAAATACTTTTTTGGTAGGAGAAGGCTAGAGCCCCTGATTGCTTTTAATTGCTTCCTGTGTTTCTGTTGCAAAATTTTCTGAGCTTTCTGCCTGATGAAACCCTGTCACCAGGACAGAAGGTGAGGGGAAATCTTTTGTAATGGAGCCCAGATAGCAGTAAAACCCCAACAGGAGTCCTTGACCTTTCTTTGGGGGAAAAAAAAATGTTGGTTGGGCATGCGCTTTTATACTTTTAAGTTTATTTCCCAGTGGCTCAATGTATGTGTAGGAAGGTGCAGTCTGCTAGCTCCACTGCAGGTGGTGCTCAACCACAGTGGCAATGCAGAGGGAGAGGAGGTTATGGGGAACAAGGTTCCTCTGGTTTCCTTAGTCACTAGGGTAGTGATGCAATTGGATGCTGCCAACTCATGTGACTCTAGAAGCCATCTTGGGTCAGGCAGAGCCCTGGCTCCCAGGTTTGGTGCACATTTTGCGCGTGGGTAGTGTAGTAGTGTAGGGACAGGACACCCGTCTGACAGGGGCAGGGAGAGGTGTTTGATGAGTAGGTAAACGATAGGAACACACCATCTTACCTGGAGACCTCTTCAATTGGATGCTGGCCGCCCATGTCACTCTGGAAACCATCTTAGGTGTGCAAGAGTCTATTTAAGACCCTGGGTTTGGAATGCTTTATGCGAGTGCAAAGAGTAGGGTGAGGGACAGTACTATCTGTAGGGAAAGGGTAGGGTTTCATCTCTCTAGATACCTCCCTGGTTGGGCAACAAACGGCCAGGCCTCATTCTGTCTGGACTGGAACCTGCTTCCTTAAGTTTTTTTTTTGGAACTGTGAGCTGTCCCACCAGGTTTCTTCCTGTATTACTTCAAGACAATTTTTCCATATCACCTGACTGTGAATTATTGTTGCTGCACCCCACCTACATATGCATCACAAGTTGTGTGCTAATACAGGATCAGGACCCTGGAAGTCTGCCTTGATCCTGTTCTAGATGCCCTGCTCAGTGGTCAGTGGCTTTTCTTTGTTTCCCTCGGTGTACATCCGGACACTCGGCTCTTTGCAGGAAGAGTAGTGCATGGGGCTAAATGGTTTGATGTAGCTCACACCGGTCCCACTCTGCATCTTCCCTTTTTCAGATGCTGTTCCCATTGGCTTTCAATTTCTCCTAGCAAAAGGCCCTGAACAGGACTAGGCAAGATGGTGGGCAGTAGTTTAATGTGGAACTCCGAGGAATTTTATTCTTTCCATACTTACACTGGGACAGCGTGGCTCAAAATAAGTATCGATATCTGGATGGCCACTGGGAAGCTAAATATCACTGTAGTATTCCACGCTTTAAACCTTGATAGCTGTGATCTTCCTTCCAGCCATGAGCTTCACTTGAAGAAATTCAAGTAGCTTGTGACCTGGTTCCTTATTCCGGTGGAAAATGTTTGGTCAGTGGCAGCATTTGGACTGTGCCCTAGTCTATTCTGTGCTTGGGGAAATTAGAAAATGAGTGTTTCATCTGGCCAGCAACTATCTTCCCTTTGGAACTTCACCGTAATGGGAGGCACTTGGAAGCAGGTGCAGCAAAATTGCAGCAGTGAAAGTAGAAACTGAGGCTGGCTTGAGTTTGGGGCCCCTTGATCAAGGAGAGAACTTTCATTAACTTCATTAGATTCCTTACATGTCACAACCTACAGCCGCACTATAAACGCTACCATCTATTATTGAAAAGCTGTTCTTGAGCTCCAGTTCAGTGTCTGTATGCTTTCAATCTGCTGCATACTGGAGGAAGCCTTTACTCAGTCTCTTCCACAGTGATCAGACTGTACATTGTAAGTTTGTTGCAAGTTGTTAGGTGTCGAAGCTGCAGCAGGAGCTAATTTGCATCAGATGTTTGAACTTTGCCAGGAATTGTGCAGGGGACAGGTTTTACATGATCGTGTAATCGGTCTGCTGCATTTAAGAGGAAGAATTTACTCAGTCTCCTCTTCCATAGTGATCAGACTATACGTTGTTTGTTGCAATTCGTTAGGTGAAAAGCAGCAGCAGGGGATAATTTGTGTCAGATGTTTTGTGAATTTAGCCAAGAATTGCATCAGGTTTTACAAAATTGTGTTAATGCTGAGCCTGTTTTTCGGTTCAGGAAGTAGATGGTGACCCTGGATAATCCCTGAACAATGATGGCTCCATCCTTCTGAAGAGAATAGCAGGAGAAGGAATTGTGAGTGGGTGTCCTGTGATTTCAGTCAGAAATATCTGTAAGTGAAAAAATATATCTGTAACTTCCGGTATGTCTACTTCAAGTGTTTGTGGTGTCTAGCTTTATGACAGCATAATGGGGAAGCTGCAGACCTGGAGGTGTTTTCTGACTTTCCTGGCTCTTTAAAGCAGACCATAGCAGCAGAATCGCACCGCTTTTTTAGGGGTCATTGAAATGAATGGCACCTGAGCACGCTGATTGTGTGATTTTGATATTTCAACAGCACGTTTTGAAAATGCGGGCAGAATCGCCGTTATTCAAAGCGCCTATGTGTGAATGGAGCCTCGTGTTGAACTGTTTCAGGCATTTCTGTTGAAGTCTTTGGAGACAAAAATGCTCAATTCTGCCTGAAAATAACTTGTGTACTATTTGGAGTGACAGGCGTTTTGCTACAAGCGACAGAAAACTCAAATGTGAACAATAAAATTTTGCTTGTTGAGCGTTTTTAAGCTTGGAGCTACAAAACGTTCAAGTGTGATCTGGGCCTTAGTCTTTAGTATACTGGTAACATTTATTACCTGGAATTTTCCTGTAGTTAATCTATGATTATTTAGAAACCAAGCTTGTCTGTGGGCAGGGGCGTAACTAGAAATAGCAGGGCCCCATAGCAAAATGTTGTATGGGGCCCCCCTGCAAACAGCCCCCCCCCACAGCTGCCCTAGTGTCAATGCAGCGTGACCTGTGCCCAATGCAGCGTGACCTGTGCCCCATGCAGCGTGACCTGTGCCCCATGCAGCGTGACCTGTGCCCCATGCAGCGTGACCTGTGCCCCATGCAGCGTGACCTGTGCCCCATGCAGCGTGACCTGTGCCCCATGCAGCGTGACCTGTGCCCCATGCAGCGTGACCTGTGCCCCATGCAGCGTGACCTGTGCCCAATACAGCCTGGTCTGCCTGTGCCCTGTACAGCTCCACCTATGCAGAGGAAGAGGCAAGCCACCCGGATCAGCAGAGAGCGGGATTGTCCGCTGTAATAGCTTTCATTTGAATTTCCTGTCTTCCCGAGGCTCATCGTCACATAGCCCCACCTCTTGGCCCAACGCCTTTAATGACGTCACATGTCCCGCATTAGATCGGCGTTCTGTCTACCAAAGGCACCGGGCCAAAAGGTGGAGCTATGTGACGTGAGCCCCGGGAACACTGGAAGTTCTAATGAAAGCTCTTACATCGGGCAATTCAGCTCTCTGCTGATACGGACAGCTCGCCTCTTCCTTTCCTCTCTCTTCCCCTGGCTGGGAGACTGTGTCGGCGGTGCTCTTATCCTCACTGGGCCCCACTCGGCTGCGGGCCCCATAGCGCCCGCATGGGTCGCTATGGTGGTGGTTACGCCCCTGTCTGTAGGCATTCTAAATTTTAGTCTATCTGTACATGACCATTAAATTATTTCACTATATAAAGGTTCTGAGGGCCCATACCTCATGGTGCATTAAGGTGAGTTATGCTGTGAATTGCATAAGGCAGTCAATTGAAAATGATTAGGCTGCCAATGCACCAAAATCAGCATTTGCATCTGTTGGACAAGGCGGGCCAAGAATTAATCGAACTGCTTTGCACCGACTCGCGTAAACGGTGTTGCCAACTTGCCATGCATTATTGCAACCACTTAGTGTGAATGGACCCTCAGACAATTTGAGAGAGTGAGAAGTTGAACCAATTCCTAATCAAACATTCAAGGCTTGGTGTATGAGTATCCCTAATTTCTTAGACCAGGTATAAACTGTGTAAAGCTTTTGCTTCTATAAACATGAGAGCAGTAAGTTGATAAGGCCTGGACCAATGCCTCCTCAGATATTCCCACCATAACTGTTCATGTCATGGTCAACTGGAAGGAGAACCAGTGAAGACTCAACATGCTGTTGAAATTATATTTTCCAGATGGTTTGCAAAAGACTTTGAATCACCTTGAAGGTCTTGAGTTCATAGTAAGGCTAGTCCAGCTTTGGGGTGGCCTGCTCAACCTCCTCAAGCTCCTCAACTTCATTCTTTAGGCGGATATTAAACACCAATTTAATACAATCAATTTATCAAAAAATTAATAACATGCATTTTAAAAACCATTAGAATAAATATTTGTCTGGCAGCACAAATGCTGGAAAACGGAATGGACAGCAGTGGGACCCAATCGGCCACCAATCAGATGTCCTGCGGGCATATGTCTGGAGGGAGACAGAAAAGAAGTTACTTCTGTTGATGCTCTTTCACAGGCCAGTCATAGGCTGAGGGAAGGTAGGTGACCGTGTTTTAATGTCCAACTACATCCTAAAATGAGTTGTCGAACACTGACCCATGATCCTTTGCGTATGCATGGCTAGGAAGATAAATGGTCAACCAGTCTAGTTAGTTCTCAGCAGTTTAGGTTTCCAGGAGCTTTCATTTCGGAACAGCCCTTATAAATGGGGATTGTCCCTAGCATTTGAATTCTTTTTATATACAATGGCATGATGGACATGTGCCCTCAGGAGCACAAGCCTGTTCTAAGCCATTGATACAACCTGCACTCTTATGTCTGCTAGCCAATTTATAGTGGACTAACACTGAGCCCTAACCTTCAGCTGTGATGATTCTACATGACCTCCACCCTGCAAAATAACTTTTTTCTCAATATGTAAATGGGGTGATGTATTCAGCAAAGCAATCCTCTAAGGCAATTAGTGCCTGTACATCTTAGTACAATGAATAATGTTTTTACGTCACATTCTGGCACCTAATGTCAATGTTTTGCTACGTTCCCGAGAGAATGAAATGAACTATTAGCGTGTCTGTTAATAAATGGTGCACTCAGAGTACATTAATGGAAGTGGTTGATGCTGGGCAGTTGGAATCGAATTGGTGGTTTCTGATGGGGCGAAGCAATCTGAGGTCAGGCTGTGGCCATAGAATAGGAAACATTTATTGACTTGATGGTGAGATCATCAATCTGCTTAATAATGGACTGTGATAGGTGTTTCATTGCAGCACTGCAGTGTGTGTGCGAACACAGACTTTAAAGAAGGAAGACATCTTAAGACTATGAAGTTAGTACAAAGAGGAAGACTGTAATAAGTGGATTTCTCAGGCTGGCCTATTCAAGTAGAGTCTCTATACAATGCTGACCAAGCTCAGCAACCACCTTACCTGTCTCTGAGCACACTACTGTCCCACCTGCCTCTATGACCACATTGCCCATTCTCCCTATCTGAATATAATTGTACTGCCTACTCTCCTCATCTACCTTTTTATGACTGCACTTCCCACTCCCTCCATGTGCCTCTATGACTGCACTGCCATCCACAACTCGGCACCCATCTACATCACTAACCTTGTCTCAAAATGCCAACCTAATCGTGTTCTCCGTTCCTCCCAAGATCTCCTGCTCTCTAGTTCCCTAGTCACCTCCTCCCCAGCTCACCTCCGTGACTTTTCCCAAGCCTCTCCCATCCTATGGAACTCCCCACCCCAATCTGTCTGACTTTCAACTACTCTGCACTCTTTTATAGACAATCCCTGAAAACCCTTCTCTTCTGCCCGCACTTCACAACTGTATTTTATTTTCTCCATCAGCTCATCCACCACATCTATTACCTTTTTTTTTTGTATCCCTTGACCGGCCCTCCTAGATTGTAAGCTCTAATGAACTCCTGTATTAAAATTGTATTGTAACTGTACTGTCTGCCCTCATGTTGTAAAGTGCTGCACAAACTTTTGGCACTATATACTGTAAATCCTGTATTATAATATAATAACAACCCTATTTGTCTCTGACTGCACTACCCACTCTCCCCACCTGCTTCCTCTGGATGTGCTGCTTGCTTTCTCTACCTGCTTCTGAGTGCACTGCTCACTCTCCTTACTTACTAAGTGCTCTATCTGCCTTTATACAACCTCCCTCTCTGAACACGTTGACTCTGAGCTTGCCCCCCACCTTCTCCACCTGCCTCTCTGAGTGAGCTTCCCGACTTCTCTATACCCACTGACCACCCTTCCCACCTGCCTTTCTGAGCCCACTGACCACCCTTCTCTGCCTCTTGGTTAACCCCAAAAACAAAGAATATTACATATTGCACATTTGCAGTTCTTGGCTTTTTTTTTTCTTTACTTTTAACCTCGTAACCCTACGAATAACACATTTCTGTCCCTGGGTGACAGCGGAGGGACACCGTATTTGTCATATTGTGCCTCGCTGTTGCGCCGCGGGTTTACAGTCTACTCAAGGTCCGGTTTTGTCTGAGTGGCAGGGTGGGTTTGGTGTGTTGAACGGCGGGTTTTGCCTATGCTACATAGTTGCATAGCAGGTGAGGTTGAAAAAAGACACAAGTCTATCAAGTCCAACCCATGTGTGTGATTATATGTCAGTATTACATTGTATATCCCTGTATGTTGCGGTCGTTCAGGTTCTTATCTAATAGTTTCTTGAAACTATCCATGCCCCTTGCTGAGACCACCGCCTGTGGAAGGGAATTCCACATCCTTGCCACTCTTACAGTATGTCTAAAGCCCCATGCACACTATTCGATTTTCTGCAGATTTTTGTCTTCAGATTTACCAAAACCATATAATATGAGGTCAAACCTTAAGAGTTTCAATTTGTATGCAATCAGGCAGGCCCTTGCGGTATACATGGTTTTGGTAAATCTGAAGACAAAAATCTGCAGAAAATCGAATAGTGTGCATGGGGTCTTTGAACGGGTTGCAACACAGACAAAAACCGCCCTTCAACACAGCCATGACCGGCCCTGCAACAGCGAGGCACAATCTGACCACTATGGTGTCCCTCCGCTCTTTGCATAGCTTTCAATTGTGCCCGTGAAATGGTATCTCCCATCAAAAAAAGCCTCCTACGATGTGTGCATGCGCTATCGAGGCGTCACTCCAGCTGATTGGGAAATCAGCTGGAGTGCCCTTCCGTTCTGCGCATGCGTGGGCACTTTTCAACGGCGGGCACAAATCGATAGAACACCAGATCAGGACAGAAGGGGCAGCTGCCCTGGGCGCAGTGTGTATTGTACTGATGGGGGTGCCGCAAGTTCCTTCTACTATAAGGCTGACAGGAGAAGTGACAGCGGCATCACTACTTCTGTCAGCTCAGTGCTCGAAATGGCAAGGAGTAGAGGCGAGAGCAGGGAGGAGGTGGGGGCTGTGCTCCCCCTCCTCATAAGCTTGCACATTATTAAGGGGGGCGCAATTTTGGCATATTTGCCCTGGGCACTGAATGATCTTGTCCTGGCACTGCCTGTAGTGACAGGCAGCCAGGTAACTAAAACTTTTTAAAGGTCAGCACAGACTTGCTCTGCCTCGGTAAAGGTTTTTACATCTAGGAGGCTGGACATACCATCTTCACTGTTCATCCTTGAAGCCCCAGAGTTTTGACAAGCCCCCCAGCAATGGAGTAGCAATTGGTTTGCAAATCTAGGTTTTTGTCAACCTTTTTAATAGGCTGTTGGATGTACTATTATCAGAAGCAATGGTTTAATTTGGTCAGTTTGTGGGGCGACAGTGCCATTCATTATTATGGGCACCCAAGAGCATGGTACAGTAGTTGCCAACTTGCAACGCACAGAAATGAAGCACGATACTGTGCCTGGCACATTTGGGGGGGGGGGGGGGGGGGGCTCACATCCATTAATTGGTGATTTAATTGGCATGGCTTTCATAATCAATGGGCTTCCTTGACCCATGGTATGTTAACTTGCAACATGAGTGTTCAAAGGTGTGAGCAGCCTATTGCATTAGGGTGTGCACCCTAAAGCTCAAACGCACATGAACGCCACCTTCTGTCACAGGGAGGAGGCTCTGGTGGTGGGAGACGGTTGATTGGGAGCGTATTACATTACACGCTAAATACGGGTGTAACGCATTCCTGATGTTCAACCTAGCCTTTATTATAATGGGGGCATTTGCACTGGCCACTGACACCCCCAAACCACCCACCTGGTGGCACCCCTGGATAATGCAGCTGCAGGGGGGATTAGGGTGTGCTCAGGCACACCCGGAACATCCTGTGCGTACGCCTAATGTGAGTGTTGATCGTTCTTCAACTTGCTGCATAAGTCTGAACCTTAGGGTTCAGGTCACAACTCTACTTGAAAAATGAAATGATTTTCTATGCTTCGCTCTGTAGCTTATTATTTGCTGTGTTTGATCACATTTTGTGACTTTTCTTGGCTTTCGATCTGTTGCTGGGGAAAAGTCTCCTATGGAGCTGTAGCTTAGAACTCGGGATGAGAGATTGATGATTGTAGAGAAGTTTCCATTGTCTACAGGTATCAGGATGACCAATTATCCTGCTGTGTCTCCGGGGACACATCCCTGTTTTAGGAAGACGTCTCCTCAGTGGGTTATATTAATAAATCTCTTTCCAGATCTAGAATGTGCAGCAAAGCTCATGGAAGGTGTATATATGTCTTGAGGTCTCCTGAGGACTAGTGCTAAAAAGGATGGTGGTGTCTGTAGCAACTGATCTACTACCACAAATATGTTTTGTATCTCAAAGCATCCTTGTCTGCTGCCTTCCAGACCACCAAGGTGTTGCTCTTTTGCTGCATTACTGCTTTTAACATCGTTTTGATGAAGGACATATTTTAACTTTAAACTTTCACATTTGTGTCCTGTATAGGCTGCAAATACTGGATGAACCCTCAGTATACCCTTTCAAGCAAACTTTGCGTTAAAAAAAAATAAGGATTTTTAGTTTACACGTATTGCAATACATGTTTTTAAGCTGGCCAACCGCATCAAAGTAATCCCTCTTTAGCCAGTCAAGTCATACTCTGCTTTGCCACTGCAAATGCTACTGTTGACACAATGCCAATCTGGGGCAAACGGACACAAAATTGGGGAGAGCTACACTGTTTAGGCCCGACCACTGACCTGCAATACAATAGAAACAAGCTGTACCTGTGCTCCGATCCTAAAGCTATTGGGATCTGAGCACAGGTATATCTTGTTTCTACTGTAAAGGCTGCATTCTCAGTGATGTGATTGGTCACAAATTATTTGTGAGGTCACAAGCCTCTGATGAATAGATAAAGGCTACGTCCTCTGTGAGGTCACAAGCCTCAAGTGCAGGGGTCTCAACTTTCTAAACAAAGGGCCAATTTATTGTCTTTCGGACTTTTGGGGGGCCAGGGCTGTCGCCAGCGGAAGTGGAAATTTTCCTGGCATCAATGGGAGTTAATATCACCACGCTTGGTACTAGTGGGAGGAATAGCTCCCCATTGTTGGTAACAGTGGGAGGAATAGTGCCCCACTGTTGGTAGCAGTGGGAGGAATAGTGCCCCACTGTTGGTGGCAGTGGGAGGAATAGTGCCCCACTGTTGGTGGCAGTGGGAGGAATAGTGCCCCACTGTTGGTGGCAGTGGGAGGAATAGTGCCCCACTGTTGGTGGCAGTGGGAGGAATAGTGCCCCACTGTTGGTGGCAGTGGGAGGAATAGTGCCCCACTGTTGGTGGCAGTGGGAGGAATAGTGCCCCACTGTTGGTGGCAGTGGGAGGAATAGTGCCCCACTGTTGGTGGCAGTGGGAGGAATCGTGCCCCACTGTTGGTGGCAGTTGGCAGAATAGTCTCATATCAATGGGAAGAATATTCTCCAAGGGCTGGATAAAGGCAAGCAAAGGGCCACATGCCTTTTTTTGTTTTGTTTTTTTTTGAGGTCCACAGCCTGTAGGAACTTGGCTGGAGATGTTTGCCCCTGAGGTCACTGACCTTCTAGTGAATGAACAGAGGCACTGACCTCTGCTGAATGGATAAAAGCTGCACTCTGAGGTCACTAACCATTAGTGAATGAATAAGAACTGAACGCTCTGTGAGGTCACCAACCTCTAGTGCATTAATCGGGACTGCACCCTCTACAAGGTCTCTGGCCTCTAGTGAATGGATAGATGCTGTACTCTATGTGGGCTCACCAGCCTCTAGTGAATGGACAGAAGCTACTTTAGAATTGGCTTTAAGCTTGTTGCCTGAACGGGTTCTTAGTGAATGGCTGCAGTATTCTTGTAGTTGGGTGTTTGTTTTCCTGCGTACAGGAATTTCAACAATGTGATCTAACCTGATAATTTGGTGTAGTCCTTTTTTTTTTCTGAAGAAATCCTTGCTAAGGCAAGGATCATTTTAATAGCTACAAGAGCTTATTGATCAAGTCTACACACAGTTTGAACAGCTTCAGGCTATTTTTTTCTTTTTAAATGGTGTTTGTACAGGAAAACCCTACTTTCTACTTCAGCTACTTATGTAATTCCATGTTAACTAGCATTCCATCTCTGCAGCTGCAATTTTCTAAAGTTGCGCAAAAAATAAATTAATGCAACTATCACTTCCCCCTCCCTTTTGTTGCTGTCTGCCCTTCCCTCTGTGCTGTGGAGTGGCAAGAAAACCATAGCCATAGATTTGTCTGCTGTGGTTCTGCCACCAGTGCCCTCACTATAAAGACTTGTAGAGACTTTGACTTTTTTGCAGCTCCAGATGATGGCTTAATAGCCTCTACCCACTGCCATCTGGATCTGCTCTGTACAGCCACTGTACCCTTCCTTTTTTTTTTTGTTTTTTGTTTTTTTTGTGTTTTGCTTTTACCTCCTATTTCATGATAAAACCCAGTCTCGTCTCTCCCTTTTATTGTGTGGACTAACCAAGCTGCTTACATGATTACTGATCAGCCACTGCTCAGTGTTTATGGTTACAGTCTCTCTCTCTCCTTTTTTTTTTTTTTTTTTTTTTTTTAGCCCTCATGCACACAGGCTGTTAAAAAAAACGTTATGAAAACGCCAGTATCTTTGCAGTGATTTTTTTAAAACTTTTTTCAGCTTTTTTCAGCGTTTTTGCAATAGCGTTTTTGAGCGTTTTTCCGCGTTAGCGTTTTTGAATTTTTTTTTTTTTCCAATTTTTTTTTTTTTTTTTTTTTCAATGGATCAAAAACGCTAAAAAACGTTGGTGAATGACGTTTTTGAGCGTTTTTCAGCTGAAAAACTTCTTTCAGAACCCACTGGTCCTGGGTTTTTTTTTTTTTTTTTTTACAGCTTAAAAACGCCTATGCCACTTGCAGCTCAAAAACGCCTAGGTGGGCATGAAGCCATAGACCAGTGGTTCTCAACCTGGGGGTCGGGACCCCCTCGGGGGTCAAATGATGATTTGCCAGGGGTCACCAAATCCTTGGCTGTTCCTGAAGCCCGCACCGCTCTCCCAGCCATTTTGCAGCCGCCCAGCAGGGCTGTCTCTGGAGCCCGCAGCCGCCCCCTCAGCCTCTTCACAGCCGCCCATTCAGTTCACGGCATGACTGGGGGGCAGAGACTAGAGGTCAGCTGACTGGTGAGGAATGTGAAGTGGGAGGGGCTGGAGGAGACCCTATCTCCTGATTTCGGCATAGGTGTCACTGCTACGAGACACCACAAAGTCGGAGAGACATTGAGTAACACTACCTGTGATTATAGTTGCCATTAAAGGTCCCCACCACAGTTCTCAGATCAGCAGATGACCTTAATCAAGAGCACCTAAGTTGGCTGATCAGAACTCCCCGCCAACACTGCCACTTATCCCATCCCCCCCCCCCCACCAAGGAGTAAGAGAAGGAATAAAAATAGAGATTACATGGAAAGGAGAGGAAAAGAGGGGGAGAAACAAAGGAAAAGGGAGAGAAAGAATAAGAGAAATAACAAGAAAGACAGCTAGAAAGAGGGATGGGGGGAAAAAACAAGAAATTAGGATAGAGAGAGATAAAAGGGAAAAAAAGAACAAAGAGAAAGAATGGTACATCCTAAAATGTACCATAAGGGGTTTTAATACTGTACAAGTGTTAGGGACTCAGGGAGAGCTAAATGTCCATGGGTTAGGGGCGCAAATTACTTGTTTTGCCTTGGGTGCTGACAACCCACGCTACGAAAATAATTTTACGGTTCGGGGTCCCCATAGCTTGGGAAATTTTATCAAGGGGTCATGGCACTAGAGGGGTTGAGAACCACTGCCATAGACTAACATAGACAGGCCTTTTTAAGCTGCAAAAAAAGCTCAAAAAAGCAGCTGTAAAAACGTCCGTGTGCATGAGGACTTAAGATCAAGCTTTTATTGTCTCCAGTGTTGCAGGCAAAACTACCAAACAATGTCTTCTTACTTTTTTTTTCTCAACTTGAAATTAATCAGATTGAGGTGCTGCTGTTGTGATTTAAGCCAAGCTAAATGTATAGGTTAAAAAAAAAAATCTATTACACACCCAATCTATACAATGCCAGGATATGCCATTCCTTAACCACTTGAACCCTGGAAGATTTGCCCCCTTAATGACCAGGCCATTTTTTGCGATATGGCACTTCGTCTCTTTAACTGACAATTGCTCGGTCATGCAAAGTTGTACACATACAAAATTGAGGTTCCTTTGGTGGTATTTGATTCCCTCTGCGATTTTTTATTTTTTATTTTTTGCGCTATAAACAAAAAAAGCGACAATTTTGAAAAAAAATATTTTTTTTTTAACTTTTTGCTATAATAAATATCCCCCCAAAAAACTAACCAACCCCCCCCCCCCCCCCCCACATTTCTTCCTCAGTTTAGGCCTATTAATATTCTTCTACATTTTTTTTGGTAAAAAAATAAATAAAAAAAATCGCAATAAGTGTATATTGGTTTGCGCAAAAGTTATAGCGTCTACAAAATAGGGGATATATGTATGGCATTTTTTTATTTAATGTGTTTGGGTTTTTTTTTGTTTTTATTTTAACTAGTAATTGCGGCGATCTGTGATTTTTTTTTTTTTTTATCTGGACTGCGACATTACACTTTTGATTTAGCGCTTTTTCAATGTGAAATGTGTAAAAATATTCACTAACAAAGCAAACACAAAAAAGCTTTAATTGTTTATAGTTTTATAAAATGGACATGAACAAAAGCAGGAAAATAATAACTAGAAAATGCATTTCCTGGGGAAAATGCGTGGGAATGCTGAATTGCTAAAACGGCCCCCAGCAAAATTGCCCCCATCATATTGCCATCAAAACTGTCCCATCATATTGCCACCATCAAAACTGCCCCATCAGAATTGCCCCATCAAAACTGCACCATCATATTGCCACCATCAAAACTGCCCCATCAAAAAATATTTTTTTTTTTCAAAAATGATTTTTTTTTTTCAAAAATATTTTTTTTTTTTCAAAAATGATTTTTTTTTTTTCAAAAATGATTTTTTTTTTCAAAAATTTTTTTTTCAAAAATGATTTTTTTTTTTTAAATATTTTTTTTTTTAAATATTTTTTTTTTCAAAAATAATTTTTTTTTTCAAAAATTTTTTTTTTCAAAAATAATTTTTTTTTTCAAAAATGATTTTTTTTTTTTAAATATTTTTTTTTTTTTAAATATTTTTTTTTTTCAAAAATAATTTTTTTTTTATTCAAAAATATTTTTTTTTTTTCAAAAATAATTGCTGAATAGCTAAATTGCTAAAATGACCGCCATCAAAACTGCCCCATCAGAATTGCCACCATCAAAACTGCCCCATCATATTCCTCTATTATAATCAGTACATGGTGTGTCTGTCCCCTCCCCCCGGGCTCTGTAATTAAAGCTGAGATGCTCCAGCCACCTCCCCCCCCCCTCTGTGTATAACAGAAGCTTTGGTAACCATGGCAACAAAACACACACAGTGCACTCTGATTAATGGCTAAAATTTCCTGAAATGACCTCTAAACAAAAAGCTTTTTCTCAAAAACTGTAAAAGCTATAGCCAGATAGCTGAATATTTTGTGAACATTTTAAAGTTTGTTTGGTGTCTCTAGGTGAAAGTATGAAGGAGCTGAAACTTTTGGGAGCGGAAGAAAAATTTAAGCATTTCAAGCATGCTCCCATTGACTTCAATGTTAAAAAAAAGTGATAAAAAGCTTAATATTTTAAAAAGTATAAATGGTAGAAAAAAAGTTGAAAAAGAGCACACCTCAGCTAAAAGAGACGAACATTTTGATAGTTGAATGGTTTTAATAGCTGAAAGTATGCAGAAGTTACGCATTACCGAAAAACGTACGGAATAAAATTAAAAATAAATAAAATCGAATAACAATAGTGGGACTGCTAAAGCATTCCCACTAATAATAAATAAAATCGAATAACAATAGTGGGACTGCTAAAGCATTCCCACTAATTAAATGGAGGAGAATGGGGAGTTAATTAAGGCTGATTAGAGTAAATTAAGGGTTATTAATGGGTTAAACAGGAACATTTGTTCATCCCTTTGATCTGCAGATGAAGAAACAAATATACAAAAAGAAACGTTTCTTTTCTTTAGAACCACTTTAATTTGCACTGTTCTGTAACACCGCACACTGCTTAAAGACATCTTCTAAGCATGTGATTTAAAAAAAAAAAATAGTATTTTTTTTTTTTTCATATCGTCCTCTTTTATCTTTAAGATATCTTCTTTCCCACGTTCTCCTCTTAAGATTTCACATTCTTCTCTTTTTGCGTTCCTTCAACACTTCTTGATAATTTCTTAGCAAGTCTACAGGTCCCCAGACAAACTTACCACTCTGGTGGTAAGCAATTTTTCGCGGGCAAAGGCTGGTGTTGGCGTTTCAATCATCATGGCACCATGGTTGATATGGTGTCAGGGCGATCGAATCGCATTGTTTCTATTGTTACATTCTAATATATAATGAGTGGCTCAACTCACCATAATGCAGAATCAGTGGGAGCCCTGAGCGTGTCACTTGCCACATCTCCTGCCACCAGATGCATCATGTCACTTGCCACTGTCTCCTGCCACCAGATGCAGTTTTTTAACTTGCCATCATCGCCTGTCACTAGATGTGGATTGTCACTTGCCATATCGCCTGCCACCAGATGTGGATTGTCACTTGCCACCATTTGCAGATTGTCACCTGCCACTAGATGTGGGTTGACACTTGCCATGCCAGCCAGTGCCACCAAATGTGCATTGTTGCTGCATTGGTGGCAGGCTGGCAACAGTGGTCCATTTAGTGAGAGCAGATATGCGGGGCGGGCAGTGAGAGATGATGTAATCTCTCTGCTCGTCCGCCCGCTCGTCTCTCTCCTTCACCTCTAATGCTGCCCACAGCTGTGACCCGCTGGTTAGGCACAATGAAGATATTTGCCAGCACACCATGGAACGGCGTAGATGGTGTCCAAACGTGTAATTTATTGCATGATCACAACACAAGGAGAGTCCAACGTTTCAGAGTCACGCAGCCTGACGAAGGGGTCCTGCATGACTCTGAAACATTGCACTCTCCTTGTGTTCCCTCATTCCCATCTCAAAAAGTTGGGAGCTATGATAGCATGTAATAGTGATCACTATTGATCATCTTTGCAGTACATCAAAAAAATAGTGCTCAGCAGGCGCTTGCTGGTTAAATGAAGAGCGGTGGACATTGTTGATACAAATACAAAACTTCAAGTAAACAGGAAAATGCTGACATTGCATTGGCCATTGCCATCAGCTGGGATATAGAAAAAAAGGTAATGCCGTATTTATTGTACGGTAGAACACAGGCTGTGAGAAGGGATGGCAACACTGGGAACCAATCAGGTGTAATCCTGTGCATGTATGCTGACAACGAACATGCTGAGAGGAGGAGAGAGAAAAGTGACTAGAGTAATTGACTCATCGGTATGCAGCTGTCCAATCACAGGCTGGGTGGTATATCCAGGCTGTTTAACTTTGGTTGACCAAGTTGGTTATCACATACCTCCCAACATTTTGAGATGGGAATGAGGGACACCTACTAGCAAATGTATGTAGGCAGAGGACACGTCCCCTATCACACCTTTTTAACGGAGAATTAACCAAAAAAAGTTGAATTAAATCCACAAGGGCATACAACGTAATACAAGTTGCTTTAAATGCTCATATCTTTGGTTCCAATTCTCAGCTCTGCCAACGTCTCCAATCTTTTCACTTTTTTAAACGCAGGTCGTAAAATTCTATCTTGAGTTTATACGCCTCCAGCAGCCTCCTTTTTGACAATTGTTTTACTTCATTATCTAGGAAACAGTCGTTCGTTACAATGAACAGTAAATGTAATGCTTCATTAATAATCAGAAACTGGTCAAAGAGGAACTGCACCAAATCTGGCTTCACCCTTGTCTGGCTTCAAACCTGGCTTCACCGTAGCCTTCCCGACCAGCAGAATACAATGATTACTTCTAGTGGCTATAACTGCCAGCAGTAACTGAATATTTAAAAAATCCAAAAAGCTGGTTGTATCCAAGTCAATTGATGGGTCTACTTGGGTACATTCAGCCTGCCCATACATGGAATTAATCTCGCGCCGCTCCATGCTGAACTGACCAAGATTTGATCTATGGCTGGCTTACAAGAAGCCAATGTGCCTCAGTCCTCCAAATCTTTCCTGACCTAGATTCACTCTTTCCATCTCTCTTCCTTATCACACACGTTACGATATAATCTTTATCTGCACCAATATGGCTTTCAAATCTTTTGTGTCCATTAGATACTGGCTTACCTAAAATGGTGCCTGGAATCCATGGCAAAAGACAAATTAGTCCGCTGCTAGGCTTCATTTAGTGCATAGAGCATAGCAGCGGTGATGTGTCTGTGCTCAATGTATGGAGCAATTGGCAGGGCACTAGACTTACCCTTCCTGGTAACACATGGACTGCAGACAGACATTAGGACTGTCATTCTAGGAGTTCTACCCCTTCATCACTCTATCCAAATGAAAAAAAACAACAAAAAAATGTTTTTGCTTGTAGTTATATTTAAGTCCAATTATAATCACTGGAATTCTAAGGTTCCATGCAGACTGGACCTTAAAAAAAATAAAAAAAATAAAGCCAATTCCCTTGGTGGTGGTGGTGGTGGGTGGGGGGGGGGGGGGGGGTAAGCTTGTATAAAACATTTTTGTACAAGCATTTAGGCATGTTTTAGTCTTTTTTGCCAGAAAACTCAAACACAATTCATAAGGGTTGCAAGATCGAGACGTGTCTTTTCAGACTCCTAGGCATCCACAGCCTTCTTCTGAGGGCCTTACTGAATTCTGTTGATCTTCGCATGACGACACCACACATGTCCATAGCAAAGAGAACACTAGATCCTAGATATCGTGAGTTTTAAATAAGCGGACATACTCCCTTAGAAGCTTCTAAACATCGGCATCTAATCTGGAACACTTGATTCAAGTTTCATGGATCTGACGTGATAGTATACAGTATGTGGGGGCTATGTTTACATTTTGAATGAGACAGATCTTAATTTTTTGATCTTTTAGGTTATGAAATAGAATACACCAATGTCGATTTTAGTTAATATTTGTTCAAGTATATTGCCTTTATCTGCAGGCACTCTTTGATGATCTAATGGTTGCCTGTTCAAATATGTTGAAAAAGTTAACTATTTCCATAGGTGTACTTGGTTTTTCCCATAACTGTATCTGTAATTCTTTTGTATCTTGTACAATAGTCTGTGGTGGGGTTTTTGTCTATCCAGATACACGCTCCGAGCCATTTAGCTTGTTTTTGTTTCAATGCCAAAGTCATGTCACCATAAACATTCAGCAAACTATATGAGCTGTGATGTATCATATTTTGGGTCCCCCTGTTGCTGTTTGAGGTTTGCCCAGAAGAATTTGTTCCTCCTGTCTCCAGAGAAACATTCTCAAACTGTCTGCGTCTTATAAACAAAAATATTAATTATTCTCTTCCTATCAGTATAAAGCACTTGTAGTGTGGGATGACCACGAGTTCAGAGAACGTCTGGAAGTAAATTGTTTATGGAGCAGCTATTTTTTGGCAGAAGATGTTCTCTCTAATATCCAAGAAGGTTGGGTAAAGGACAGCTATGAATGAAGAGCTTGTAGCCTTAATATAAAATGTATTATTTGTAGCGCCTACCCCAACTTTCCAGGAGCCCAATGGTGACTACTGGGGGTAGGGATGGCAGACATACGTCCTCAGGTTGCAGGTTTGTGGGCATGGTGGGTGATGAACAAGAGACTCATATCTTCTACCTCTTCCTTCTCTACTCGCATCGTCCCCAACCCTCTAAAACATGCGCTAGTCACTCCCATACCAAAAAAGGCCTCACTGGACCCCACCAATCTTAACAACCTAAGACCCATCTCTTTACTCACTTTTGCCTCCAAACTTCTTGAACGTTTAGTCTACAACCAACTGATCGACCACCTCATTGAGAATAACCACCTTGATCCCGTTCAGTATGGATTTCGCCCACAGCACACCACAAACTTCCCCTCCTAAAACTCACAAATGACTTACTAGCAGCCAAAACTAATGGTCATTATTCTATACTCTTACTCTTGGACCTTTCCACTGCCTTTGATACAGTTGACCACCCCCTCCTCCTCAAAAAAACTCAATATGCTTGGTCTCCATGGCTGCGCTCTCCGTTTGGTTCGAATCTTGCCTATCTCACCGCACCTTCAGTGTCACTTACATCTTCACTTCCTCCTCTACAACCCCTCTTACTGTTGGGGGTCCCCCAAGGTTCTGTTCTTTTGAACCTCTACTATTCTCTATCTACACGTAATCCCTGGATCAGCTGATGGCCTCCCATGGCTTCCACTACCATTGGTATGCCAATGACACCCAAATCTATCTCTCTGCACCTCAGCTCACCCCATCACCTCGCGCATCACTGATTTACTAACTGACATATCAGTCTGGATGTCAAACCACTTCCTGAAACTGAATCCATCTAAAACCAAGCTCTTAATATTTCCTCCCAAACGTGTCCCTTCCCCTGACTTCTCTGTCAAGATCAATGGCACATCTGTCAGTCTTTCCCCACATGCCAGGGTGCTAGGGGTAATCTTAGACTCTGAACTGTCCTTTCAGGCCTACATCCAATCCCTGTCCAAATAATCCCGCCTTGGCCTCTGCACCATTTCTAGAATACACCCCTTTTTAACTAATGACACCACCAAGCTTCTAATTCACTCCCTGGTTATCTCTTGCATCGAGTACTGTAACTCCCTCCTCATTGGATTACCATTACATAGAATATCCTCCCTTCAGTCCATAACGAATGCTGCTGCAAGACTCATCCACCTTACCAACCGTTCAGTGTCCTCCACCCCTCCCTGCCAATCCCTTCACTGGCTTCCACTCACCCAACGAATAAAATTTAAAGTACTAACAATTTACAAAGCCGTCCATAACTCTGCCCCCAGCTATATCACTAAGTCCCAAAATACCAACCAAGCCACTCTCTTCAGTCATCCCAAGACCTGCTGCTCTCTAGCTCCCTTGTCGCCTCCTCCCATGCTCGCCCCCGGGATTTCTCCAGAGCTTCTCCCATCCTTTGGAACTCCCTACCCCAATCTGTCCCGACTGTCCCCTAAGCTATCCATCTTTAGACGATCCCTGAAAACCCTTCTCTTTAAAGAAGCCTATCCTGCTTCTAACTAATGCACTGTTTCACTTCCTCCATCAGCTCACCCCCCCCCCCCCCCCCACAGCTTTTACCTTTTGTATCAATTTACCCTCCCTTTTTAGATTGTTAGCTCTGAGCAGGGCCATCTGATTCCTCTTGTACCAAATTATAATGTAACTGTAATGTCTGCCTTCATTTTAAGCGCTGCGCAAACTGTTGGCGCTAAATAAATCCTGAATAATAATAAAACAAGTTGGGCGCCAGTCAATTTTATGCTTGAACAAAAGATAGAAGTTCATTTTTCAGAACAGGAAAATGTGTGAGAGGGGGAAATGGGGCACAGGACACCCTTAGTAGCGATCAGCAACAGGCAGATTGGCAGACTCCTTAGGCCTCATGTACACTGCTGCTGGTAAATGGACAATTAGGAGTAGTTGGGCATTTTTTTTCAGCTGCCCCTGAACTCTCCTCTGTTAGCTTATCAGTACATGTACACAGGGTCATTTATAGGCAGTTGAGATTAGAAGCATTTTTTGGAACGCAAAAAAATGGGTTCAGACGGATGTTCAGAGGCATTTGAAAGGCCAAATGCCTGTAAACGCTGCTAAACGCGGTAACTGGCATTTCGTTTTACAGACGTTTTTCATTTTAACAAAAAAAACCAACAAACTATTCTAGACGCAAACGCAACGCTTTTAGACGCCGGTTTCTAGCTGTCTAGTTAAATCGTTCAGGAGAGGTTAAACAACGACCCATGTGCATTAAGCCTTAGACAAAAATAGGTGAGATGAGGCAGACAGCAGTACAGGAATAAGAGCCTTTAAGCTGAACCAGCACATCTGTACTTAGTAGGCCAAGCTGTCTCCTCTAGTAACTGAACTTTACTCGCCGCTTCATGCACTGATTCCCTTGGATGAGTTCTCTCTGAAGTTCTCCCAGCCAATTCATGGCCTCCAGCTCATAAAAAGTCCCCTCTGGTGCTTCCTTAGAACTCATCCCTCTAGAATCGTTTCCGAATCTTTGGCAGGCTTTCCTCTGCATAAACTTAAACACTCAGATAGGCCTAGCAGCCGGCAGCCACCTGGATAGGCCCTAGGCTTTGGGCCTAGCAGCCAGGAACTCTACATACACCATCTACCCAGGCCGTAGCCCTGGGCAGGAACACATTCCCTAATCACCTGACTTCATTCCATTAAATAACCTTTTCCAGCATGCTTAGCCACAAATATGATTGGCTGAGAAAGGTATATTTATCATAACCTGAACTTCGCTGTAGCTCATCACTCTAATGTCAAAGGCAACAGCACCACCTACTGAAGGAAGGGAGAAGCCACAACTTAGAATGGAATTAACAGAAGTCATGTAATCACTGAATACTACAAATTAGCCAGGCTGACTACCACCTGGCACACTAAATTTACCTGTAGCCCTGTTCTAGGGACAAGGGTGCTACATATTATTTATTAATAATTATTATTCATTTTATATAGCACCAAGAGTTTGTGCAGCCCTTTACAAAATATAGGGAGATATTGTACAGTTACAAGGTTGGGAGGGCCTTGCTTGCGATGGCTTATAATTTAAAGCAGTGATCCCCAAATTGTGGCCCAGGTGCCGGATGTAGCCCTTTGTTTGCCTTTATCCAGCCCTTGGGGCACTATTCCTCCCATTGACGCCAATGATGGGGCACTATTCCTCCCATTGACGCCAATGATGGGGCACTATTCCTCTCACTGACGCCAAGACATTTTTTACTCCCACCAGCCACAGTCTGCCCCTCTAAAGCCGAAGGACGATAAACTGGCCCTTTGCTTAGAAAGTTTGGAGATCCCTGAAGAAGCAAGTGAATTAAAAGATAACTGGGGGAGGATAAGTTGATGCAGAAAGTAAAAATGTCAGTTGTTAGCGGTGATATCGTTTTGTTTTGTTTTTTTCTTAATAGATGAATTTTTTTCAAGCAAGGCAAACCGAGTAGGACAGTGGTTCTCAACTCCGGTCCTCAGGACCCACCAACAGGCCAGGTTTGCAAGATAGCTGAAATACATCACAGGTGATATCACTTGCTGCTCAGTGATTGCAGTATTCTAGTCTGCAACTCCCCAAGGTAATACTTAAAATCTGGCCTGTTGGTGGGTCCCGAGGACTGGAGTTGAGAACCACTGGAGTAGGAGATTGATTGAGCTAGGGAGTTCCAGAGGATGGGAAATTCTGGAGACCAGCATGGGAGGAGGTGATGAGGGAGCTAGAGAGGAGGTCTGGGAAGAGCTCTTCAGATGACTGCGCTCAGAAGCGTTTTCAGTTAAGGGTACAGTTAATACTACCAGGGCCGTCTTTAAGGCAGGGCAAAAGGGGCAGCTGCCCAGGGCCCTGTCATTGTTGTGGGGCCCAAAGTAGATGCCTCATACTTGCCAACTATCCCAGTTTAAATTCCCTTGTCCCTTGAAGTTTTAGTCCCGTGCTGTGTCCTGATATCTCAGTGTGAAGTGCTGAAACTAATGCTGCCCAGCTCTGCCCTATTGTTGTGTACAGATGACTCAGCTGCAGACCCTGTGTTTACATGTAAATAACCGGCATTCATTTAAATAGCCACATCCGGCGGCATAGATATGTAAATAAATTCGGCATTCATATGTATATCATGCCCCCTGCAGTGAGGAGATGATGTGCAGTAACCTCTAGAAACCAATCCGTGAGCAGTATTACTGTACAGTAATCTCTAGCAACCAATCAACAAGCAGAAATCATGTGCTGTAACATCTAGCAACTAATCAGTGAGCTGTAATGCATGCTGTAACCTCTAGCGACCAGTCAGTAAGCGGTAATGAGTCACTGTAACCTCTGGCAACCAATCGCAATAGCTGCCTGATCTGATACAGTAAACTGATTTTAAGTCTAGCTGCTATTTATTGTATGTCTGGGAGCAGTTGGAGAGCAAAATTGTTTTGGGGGGGCCCAAGAAAATGTTTGCCCAGGGTCCAATCAACATTAAAGATGGCCCTGAATACTACCACATGCTTTTTTTGACAATTGTGTGTTTCCAACCTTGTAACAATTTGGGGAAGGACCTTTTCTGTTGCATGATGACTGACTGTGTACCCCTGTGTACAAAGCTACTGTAGTGCTATAAAGTGGCCTACACAAAGCCCAGATCTCGGCTCCACTGAACATCATCTTTCCCTCACTTGACATCCAGGCAGTGAGGGGAGCAGACGCGATCATCTCCGCCACTACCGATGGCTCCGGTAAGCCGCTGAGACGACCAGGAGGGGGAGGGTGCCCTCTCCCGCCACTGATAAAAGTGATCTTGTGGCGAATCTGCCGCAGAGACCACTTTTATCTTCAAGAGAAATGCACGCTGTTCCTGAAAATAACGGGGTTATAGCAGCTAGCATATTCCATAATTATTTATAATCCACCTGTATAAGATGTTCTTATCTTATCAGGCTGTAGTTCAACTGCTGTCAAACGTTTCTTTTCTCATGAACTAAAAATGAACTATCTTATCTCTGTGATTTATATGCATTTCAATGGCTTGAAACAACTCTGTGTAACTTGAAACTATTCTACCTCTAAGCATTCTTTTGCAATCATGCATTAAATGATTATAAAATAAGCATCTAATTCCTCTAACAAAATCCAATTGAGAATCTGTGGCAAGACTTGAAAATTGCTGTTCAGACACTCTCCATCCAATCTGTCAGAGCTTGAGCTATTTTTTAAAGAAGAATGGACAAAAATGTCACTCTCTAGATGTGCAAAGTTGGTAGAGACATCCCCAAAAAGACTTGCAGCTGTAATTGTAGTGAAAGGCAGTTCTACAAAGTATTCACTAAATACAAATGCACGCCACACTTTTCACATACCGTATTTATTTGTAAAAACTTTTTGAAAACCATTTATAATTTTCCTTCGACTTCACAATTATGTGCCACTTTGTGTTGGTCCATCACAAAAAAAACAAAAAATACTTTTACGTTTTTTTGGTTGAAACATGACACAATGTGGAAAATTTCAAGTAGTATGAATACTTTTTCAAGGCTGTGTGTGTGTGTGTGTGTGTGTGTATATAATCGCATCATTTCTCAGAATTATTAGAAGTAGGTTATATTCAGGATATGGATTGTGTTGGGTGTGTAGTACAAGGTAGGCGTGCACCGAATGGAAATTCTGGTACAGAAAATGAAGGATGTGCTAGGCCAAAAATGACAGTTTTAAAAAATATTTATATTTTTATATATAATTGTATTATATTCAACTTTTTAATCAATATCAATTTCAATTTAAATGAATATGAATTTATTGTTGGCCATTATTGGCACCTTTTAGTGCAAGAAAGGTCAAGAAAAATGCGGTCTGCAGTCTCTAACTATCTCTTGCATCATTTCCTCAGTCTCTAACCATTTCTTGTATCATGTCCTCAGTCTCTTACCATCTCTTGTATCATGTCTGCAATCTCTTACTTAAACACATTGCCAATAGTATTAGCAAAATTTCTATTTGGTGCACCTCTAGCAGACATGATACAGGAGATAGTCAGAGACTGCAAACATGATACAAGAGATCAATGCAGCCTCACCAGTGCCTGTCATTTGCAGCCTACCTGTGCCCAGCAGCCTCACCAGCGCCCATCGTATGCAGTCTACCTGTGCCCAGCAGCCTAACCAGTGGCAATCCTATGCAGCCTACCTGTGTCACGAAGCTGGCTTTGAATAGCACGGGCCTCAGTAACAATGTCCCGCCTCCTGTGATCACGTCACACTGATTCAATGTCCTGTCATTGGATCAGTGTGCCGTCTGTCACAGGAGGCGGGACATTGTTACTACCACCCATGCTATTCAAATCCAGCTCAGTGACACACGGAGATCGCCGTGAGAGGAGGAGGGAGTGGAGGACTAGGCGGCATTGATGACACTCCCACAATGGGCAGCACCCGGGGCGGACCACACCACCTTTCGGTATTGGCTGTTTTTTTCTTTCAGCCGAATGAAAAAACCGTTTCCGGCGGCTGTAATTTCAGTGCACCTCTAGTACAAGGTTCTGATCAATAAATCAGCTACAGGGAATACATGTGAGCACGAAGTTTAAAGTTTTCATCGGACCAATCAATACCCTGTGATATTTACTTTAATAGGCTCATTGCACATTACTCAGCTAGACTGTATATGGTTATTAATCTTCTTTCTATATACTTTTTTTTTTTTTTTTTTTTTTTATTATTATTATTAATGACCTGCTACATTGGTTACCATTTTTCTGGTCACATAAAATGTATGTAGATTTAAAACTGCAGCGGCATAATACAGAAAATCATCTACAAAACTGCAACACAGGGAATTGAATAGCAAAATATTGAAAGATGATATATAATATCTTTAGGCTATGCACATAGTGAAAGAGATTACAGTATGCCTTTATGCTGTGCAAATTACAGTATGCCTTTATGCTGTGCAAATAACAGTGCCCATATATTTTTAATGGAACATATGTGGGCAAAGTAGAACTAGCGAAGATTTTGAGGCAGCAAAATTCAATGCCAAGTGGTGGCTGCAGAACAGACAACATTTTGGGAGAGGAAAAAGGAGACGTGACGTGATTTTCAGTATTGAATCTTTTATAAGAGAGATGTTGCAGTTTGGGAAACCCACATTCCCAGGGCCTCAAAAGGTGGGTCTAGACACCTGCCGAGCAGGAAGGCCAGGTTTACTGCCTTATTGCTGACACCTCTTGTGGCTCCCCCTGCAGCAAATCCGGCTTCTCACCCTCTACACAGGGGCGGATCCAGGGGGGGGCAATTGCCTCCCCTGAGAATGCGGGTGACAATGCTGGTGGCTCTGCCGCGGCTGACAGTGCAGGGATCCCTGCAGGTGACAGTGTGGGCGGCTCCTCAGTGCGGGCGGCTCCCCCGGGGCTGACAGTGCGGGCAGCCCTGCAGGTGACAGTGCGTCCGGCTCGGTCAGTGAGTGAGTCGGTGAGGGAGGGTAGCTGGGCGGCTCCATGTGTGACTGAGTGGGCTGCTGGCCAATCAGGGAGCCGGCGGGCAGGGGAGCAGAGAGATGACATCTCTCACCACCCTGCATCCCTGCAGTTCCGCTCTCACTGTGAAGGCATCTGTGGGCAGCAGAGAAATTACATCATCTCTCTGCTGCCTGACTATGGGACATAGCAAGAGACCACCTTAGCAGGAAAGTGACACGGCAGGTGACAATCCGCATCTGGTGACAGGCGACGTGGCAAGTGACAATCCGCAACGTGTGGCAAGGGACAATCCGCAACGTGTGGCAGGTGACGTGGCAAGTGACAATCCGCAACGTGTGGCAGGTGACGTGGCAAGTGACAATCCACAACGTGTGGCAAGTGACAATCCACAATGTGTGGCAGGAGACGTGGCAAGTGACAATCCACAATGTGTGGCAGGAGACGTGGCAAGTGACAATCCACAACGTGTGGCAGGTGACGTGGCAAGTGACAATCCACAACGTGTGGCAGGAGACGTGGCAAGTCACGTGTGGCAGGCGACGTGGCAAGTGACAATCCACATTTGGTGGCAGGCGACGTGGAAAGTGACACACTCTGGGCTCCCACTGATTCTGCATTATGGTGAGTTGAACTATTTAATTCTATATTACAATGTAATAATAGAAATAATGCACTTCAATCATCTTAACACAATAATAACCAGGGTGCCGTGATGATTGAAGCGCCAACACCAGCCGTTTCCCCGATAAATTGCTCGCAAAAAAAAGGTATTTTCTGGCAGTGCCCCTCCCGAGACTAGACTCTGGATCCGCCCCTGCCTCTACGGCTGCACAGCAGGGGGATTGAGTCTAGTAAATGCACTCCCGCCCCTCCCCCCTCCTTCACCACCTCTCTGATCATCGCCGCCCCCCCTTTGTGCCTTTTACCTCGCAATGCTGCCGCCTTTCTTTTCTCTCCCTCCTGCCAGAAGCTCCTAAGGGCCCACAGTGGGGTCATTTTAGGATGGAAACCTCATTCACACACACAACTTTATTTATTAACTCAATACAGTTTTATCTTTTAGATTTAGCAGGAATTTTGTTGTATTTGTGTCCACTAATAATGATTTTAGATTATTTTTAGCGAATATTTCATTTATTTTTTGGCAGGGGAGGGGCTGCCAGGTAGGCTGGACAAGGCCCCATGATTTTTAACCGCAGCCCTGCGCATTCCTTGCACGTTTTGTCACCATGTTGAAAACACACTGCAGTTGGGATCTGCAGTGGGTGTCAATGTTAACACCCCAAACGCATGTGCTGCATGTTTCAGTGTGAACCAGCCCTCAAGGTCACATCTTGAATATAGAATGCAGTTTAGGGCACCATCCTGTTAGGATGACTTATCTGTCCCATTGGGTTTTCCCTTCACTTCCTGTCCCAAAGACGCACAAAGTGTCAGTCTTCAATGAGTGGGAGGAAATTCCTTGTTGTCACCAGGACAGATGTCCCCATTGGAATATTTTCTCCTTCTCTTTTGTTGTGACGACAACTCTAAAATTTGGGATTTCCCATCCCTTTCTGTCGTGGTGACGATGGTCACCAGGACAAATGGAGAGAGTGAAACTCTGCAGTAGGGATGTAGTGACAAAAGGGAGTCCAAAATCTAATATGTAATATAATATTGGTATTGGTTCATAACAGGAGAACATGAAACAGTCTTGTTGTGTGTTTTGGGGGCTCAAAGATCTGCGACTTCTTTAAAACTTTAGGTGTTAAGTCGCAAGACTCCAAAAATGGCGCAATCCCCAGCAGACTGGAGCATTTTGCTTATTCTTGGTTTTTTTCACTTCCTACACAAGAAATTATTCCTGATGGCCGTGTCCTAGTGCTTACAACACTTAAGACCTGAAGATGAGGGAGATTTTTATTTTTTGAGCTCCTGAAACTAACTGGATGTCTCCATGTTTTTCCTGTTATGAACTAATGCCAGCGTAGCAAAGTCCCGGGGCCCCTGAAGCCCAATGATGACTTCCAGAGATAAGGACAGCTGACATAGTGTAGAGTGGGTTACAAGGCATGGTGGGTGTAAAGCAAGATGAACAGGTGGGTGCCAGACGCTTTTTGAATGCAAAGAGATTTATTGTCTCTTAAACAGAACTGTGGGAAAGAGGATTAGGGCCAGAACACCTTGGGAAAATGCAATGTTAATTAGAAGACTCCGAGACTTCTATAGGTAAACAGCTATACAGGTGAAGGCCTCCAGCCAGACACAACTTCTGTATAGGTAGGACCGCTGTCTCTTATGGCAACAATCTTGTAGCTGTTACTAATGGTAAAGGTATTCAACTTTCTGCAATACGAACAGTTCTCCTTGCCCCACACTCCCTCACTGTGGGTCTTCACTCAATGAGCTCCCAGTCTCTCTCACTAGAGTTCAGATCCACTAATCAATGGATCCCCTGAGCGCTTTCACTGTAGCACTCAGTATCTTCCTCAAGCGTCGCCTCGCTTTGCTGCTGGGTCCCTAGCTTGGCACTCAGATACTCCTCAAGCTTCACCCCTGTTGACACGTTGGGTCCCTGACTTGGCACTCCCTGATCCTTTCCCACTTCTTCACTGTCCCTGGTTGGTGAGAAGTCTGCTCTGGTACTGGCCTCAGCTTACTCACAATGGTCTCCGGTAGCAAAGTGCATGGTCCCTTTGTGGTGACAGCTTCCCCTCTACCTCCGACCACGACTGGTTCCCTGGCTGGCGGAACTGTCACTATCTGGTTGACTACAAGCCCGCAGTCCCAACCCTGCACCACTTCTGGATAGGCGCTCAGATAGCCTAGTGGCCAGATGTCCCTGGGATAGGCCTTAGGTTTCTGGCCTAGCAGCCCTGGGCAATACGACGCACGTCCACCAGGTGGCACAGAACCCCGATCACCTGACTCCGCCCAAATAGGTTCTCCCAGCAGGCCAAGGGACCCAAGAAACTCCCTGCTCATTGGCTGAGACACCCCATTCATTCCTAATCTGTCCTTGCAATGCCCTTGTCTTATCTAATGTCACCAGATACCCAGCCATCTAGTGACAGAAGAGAGAAGTGCAGAAATTCCAGAATTGAGGTGAAATCAATTGACCTCCTATCAATTGGCCAAGGCAACCATCACTTGCCAAATACATTTAATAGCAACCCTGCCTAAACATCAGGGTGCTACACCAGTATTTAAGATCTTACACCCCAAAACTATTTTGATTTGGTGTTCTCATTCAGATATGTACATGTGGATCCACAACTGTGGGTCACCTCGTTAAGGAATGCCCCATTTTAGTGGCAAGTAGCCTTACCAGAGCATCCTGTGTCCGGTTGTAATTTGATTGGCTTACTTATAATTTGAACCCCACGTATTCAGCATTAAAAACCTGACAGAGGGTATAAGTTCCTAGACTTCTTCTCTAGGAAAAAATGGCTCGGGATACCGTTTTAATGGTGGGAACCAACTAGGCGTCGCTTCCTTCTAAGAATTGGGTTAGTTGATCTGCAGGGAAAGCTATCATTAAAGTTACTGATGATTCACCTGTAATAAAAGTAATATTATCAAATGTCTATAAAATAATCTTGCACAATAGTTTAGCAGGTGCTGCTGAACATTGTTATTTGGAGTATTCCTCAATGAGGAAATTTCTCAAACAACTTGCACTTTGCAGGTCGTGTATTGCCCATTAACAGCTTTCCTTACACTTGTCTGAGTCATCTCTGAGTTTTATAGCTTTTACTGTGGTGCTTTTGGCAGGCGGATGATACTCACTGTTGGTAAACTGGCCCGTATTATTACCCAGAGTCCTTTGCTCGGAACTGACTTGAAAAACAAGTTTCCGAATTGTAAATAAAAGTGATCCTTTTTACATATTGAGAAAAAACAGCTGAGAGCTTCGTCAACTAATTTCCGAATTCTTTCAATCTATTGCCTGTGATATTTTAAGGTAACCTTGCAGCTTTTCTATATTTGAATCAAATCAGTTCATATACAAAAGCATAATTCCAATTTTATTTTTTATTTTTTTTCCCCACGTGTGAGCAGTTTGAAATGCAAACCTTTTTTTTTATACAAGATTATAAATATTGACCATTTTTCTAACGCCATTCTCCTTTTTATATTATATTGTGACTATGCAAGACCCTGCCACTTTGGATGTAAGAGAAAAGGACACAGGATTCACATTAAGGGTTAATGCAAAGTTCCAGACTATTATTTCTGAGCAGAGAAAGCAGTTTTTAGTCTTCTTCAGATTCTGTAGTCTTGGATTGGGGCCTGAAGCTTCAAGGTTCCAAAGTGTATTAGTTGGGATGGAACCTTCAATCCTTTGGATTTTACCAGGTGCCTGCAGTCTGCGTGAGTACACAGGTGTGCAGGGTCATTATATACTTAAGCCTGAGGATAGATCAGGGCTCACATATTGGAGACTGCAGGTCTCACCCAGTGGTCAGATGGGCCCCAGCCAGAGTCGGGAGACAGCAGGGGCCAGAGGGGCCTCGGCCCAGCTGGGAGACGAGAGGTCTCATTCCAGGAGTCAGGTCTGCTCCGATTAGGGTGTCTGGAGAACCTCTATCCAGAGCCCAGGACTGGGCCGTGCAGCATGGTGCTGTGACTAAAGGCTGAGAGAGTCAAGTGAACCAGGAGCGCATCGGTGACAAGGGAGTGAGGTAGCTCGGCATTTTCAGTTGACTGGTGATGGTGGAAACCCCTGCATGGGGAACTGATGTCTGTGAAGTTTACATTTTGTTTTATTTAAAAAAAAATGGGCTGCCATGCCCTAAAATACAGTTTAAACTGGCATAACTCATTGGGAAAAGCATCTCCCGTATGAATATAATCACCCCAACACCACAATATATAGCATATCAATTTTTTTTTTTTTTTTAATAGAGCCGGGAAGGGGGTAAAAAAAAAAAAAAAAAAATGAAAAATTAGTATACCACATCTAAGAACTGGTAAGCTGCAATATATTACTTTTTTGTTCTTGGGTTTAGATATTCTTTAATTGTCAATAGCTGATCACTCCTGATTTGCAGGTTTTTGTTTCATTTGTATTTTTAGAATAATGTATGTTACTTTAACTCTAACTGGCTCTGCTCTTATGTGTCCAGGTGATATTTGTTCGGGTGAAGAATGTTCTCTTCGGTGAAGCCCTTCATGAACCAGCAGTATTACACCTTGAAAAAAGAGTGCCAAAAGAATAAAGTTCTTTTCGAGGACCCTCTATTTCCACCCGACAATGACTCCCTGTTCTACAGGACACAGCGGGTCCAAGGAGTGCAGTGGAAACGCCCCAAGGTAAGCCAAGACAAAACCTCATGCAGATAAGTGGCCATTGGACTTTTGATTTTTCCAAACTATTAGGCTGCTTTCACACTGAGGCGCTTTGCAGGCGCTAAAGTGCTAAAAATAGCGCCTGCAAAGCGCCCCGAAAGAGCCGCTCAATGCACTCCAGTGTGAAAGCCCCAAGGGCTTTCACACTGGAGCGGTGCGCTTGCATGGTGGTCAAAATAGTCCTGCAAGCCACATCTTTGGAGCGCTGTAGGAGCGGTGACAGCACTTTACATATATATTGTACATTCACTTCTGTCCCTACCCTCAAGGAGCTTACAATCTGAGGTCCCTAACTCGCATTAATACATACTAGGGCCAATTTAGACAGGAGCCAATTATCCTACCAGCATGTCTTTTGGAGTGTAACTGTCACATTTTGTAGCTTTTTTGTATTAGTAGCTCCAAAGTAGTAATAAAAAACCTTTTCACCTGTTCACAATTCTATTAAAAATTACAGAAAAAAAATTAAATCTTTTGGCTTTAGATACACTATTGTTCTTTTTCTGGTTATTTTTATACACATCAATCTCTCTCAATGGTACAGGTGATACAGGATACCAAAGCACGTGGGTAGCTTTGTATAGATCAAATGTGCTAGTAATGTGGACATATATCTATATAGTGTGTGTGTATGTATGTATATATATGTATATATATATATGTATGTATGTATATGTGTGTGTGTGTGTGTGTGTGTGTGTATATATATATATATATATATATATATATATATATATATATATATATATATATATATATATATATATATATATATATATATTAATAATAATTTATTTACACACGCACACTCTCTCTGATATTACTAGCACACTTGCTCTATATAACACTGACCACTTTTTTTTTTTTTTTTTTTTTTTTTTTTTGTAGCTCTGTACTAGGAGAATGTCATGCGTCTTTCCCTTGATCCAGCCTCTGTACCCCAGTATTAGGATTTTCTGTTCACAAGATGAGTTCCCAGGCCATTTTCCATCTCAGAATTTGCTGGCAGTCCGCTCAGCGCTGACCCCACCATTGGCTGTCTGTGAGCAGGACATTGATAAAGTATAAAGTCTCCAGTGTTACAGTCTGGATTGAATGTCAATGCTAAGTGCATGGAATAGGAATCTTGATCCTTCCTTCAGAAATTCCTTTGTGCCCTCCAGCTCATCGATCTTTTCTGTAATTTTCAGCTATATACAGAGCGTTGTACTGGAATGGGAGGCAGAGTCCTGAAAAAGACACATTTCCTCTTTCACTTATAAAAACAATCTTTGCTCCGTTATTAGATTCACTTTGCATCTGTGTCCGTTTTTCATCATTTAAAAAGATATACCAGGAAGACCGCCAACACCCACAATGCATTTTTGCAAAGTGCAGGAAAATTTTGTATTTCTGTTCAGCCAGCCTTCTGCTTTATACACATCTGCCACTCTGCATAGAGGGAACATTGACTCCATAGCTACCAGGGACACCCGGCTGCTCATTGGACCAGTAGTCCAATATCTGAAAACAATTGAGGGGGTTGGGACTTTGAATGAGGCAAGGGACAACCAACTAGGTGAAAAAATGTATGAACATGTTTATTTACTTGAGCAAATAACATAGTACATTGCAGTTGGAACATACGTAGGTATTGGTCATCTACTATATGCACACACACACACACCATAGACAAGTTGCAGTTTATGCATATATGTGAGTAACGTGTCTTAGATATTTAGCATCTTCTCCTGAGGAAGTGGAGCAAATCCGTGAAATGCGTTGTTTTATAGGATGCAGCCATGTCTCCAATATACGGTTACTTTTCCACTTAGACCATATCATGCAAATTTTGCTATTTTAACTGACCCCATGACATGTAATATATTGTCTTACATTACAGGCTACTGTGCTATGTTACTCACATACAGGGCTTTTTTTCAGCAGGAACTAGGGGGAACTCAGTTCCACCACCTCTGGCTCAGGTCTTCTGCTCCCTGCTCACCACTATTACTTGGTAACACTAAAGTCCAGCTTCTGTGTTTACAAGTAATAGCTTATCTCCCAGTAGCTCCCCTGTGCAGATCCCACTGAGTGCCGGACAGGCACAAGGGTGATACAGAACAGGTGCCCAGGGTTCAGTGCAGTCATGGGCAGAAGAGGGTGCGTGGTAGGCTGCACCCTCTGTGGTCTTAATTTTTTTCCCTGGTGACCAGTTGATGCTCCTACTGCATGATCTCCCTTGCAAGTGACTGTAGTATAGTATGCTGGGAGGTGGTACAGCTGGATAGGTGTTTCAGCTTAATATTGCAACAAAGGTAAGAAATATGACAGATGGTGGAGCTTTTAAGGAGGGGGAGAGGATGAGGGCAGTGGAGGGAGGGCGTTGTATGCAGAGGGAAGAGCTACTATTTCATGCCATTTGGCAAGTGTGTGTGTGTGTGGCGGGCATGGTTGAGATCCTGCACCTATTCTCTGAGAAAAATAGCCCTGCTCACATACAGGCATAAACTGCAACTTGTCTATGGTGCGTGGCAGTGATGGGAATAAGTCACACATGTGCAAGTCACAAGCAAGTCTCAAGTCTTAACCTTCAAGTCACAAGCAAGTCCCAAGTTACTGTGGCGAAAAGCAAGCAAGTCAAGTCGACTCCCTGCTAGAAGTCAAGCAAGTCAAGTCATTTATTTTGGTCAAGTCACAAATTAAGTCAAAATACTGATCTACCCCAAAGCCGGGACTCGGGGGGGGGGGGGGGGGGGAGCTTTCTTTTGTGGGGGGGGGGGGGCGGCTTTTGCCTAGGCCAAGACACAGCACTGGTGGTGCCAAAGTCGAGTCATTTGTTTAATTTTGTCAAGCAAGTCACAAGTCCTCAAACAGGTGACTCGAGTCAAGTCATGTGACTCAAGTCCCCCACCTCTAGTGTGTGGTATATAGGAGATGACCAATACCTACATATGTACCAACTGCAATGTGCCATGTTATTTGCTCATGTAAATAAACCTGTTCATACATTTTTTTTACCTAGTTGGTTGTCACTTGCCTCAAATGCATTGGAGTCAATGGGCAAAGTGATTTATTAAATTTTTTTTTAATGCCATTTTAAATCTTTCTTGGTGTATACAGTGGATATAAAAAGTCTACACACCCCTGTAAAAATGTCAGGTAACTGTGATGTACAAAAATGAGACAAAGTTCAATCATTTAGATTTTTTTCCACCTTTTTTTATTGTGACCTATAAACTGTACAACTCAATTAAACAACAAACTGAAATCTTTTAGGTGGAGGGACGTAAAAATAAAAAACTAAAATAAATATAGTTGCATATGTGTGCACACCCTTAAACGAATACCTTGTTGAAGCACCTTTTGATTTTATTACAGCACTCAGTCTTTTTGGGTATGAGTTTATCAGCATGGCACATCTTGACTTGGCAATATTTGCCCACTCTTCTTTGCAAAAACACTCCAAATCTGTCATATTGTGAGGACATCTCCTGTGCACAGCCCTCTTCAGATCACCGCACATATTTTCAATGGGATTCAGGTCTGGGCTCTGGCTGGGCCATTCCAAAACTTTAATCTTCTTCTGGTTAAGCCATTACTTTGTTGATTTGGATGTATGCTTTGGGTCGTTGTCATGCTGAAAGATGAAGTTCCTGTTCAGCTTTCTAGCAGAAGCCTGAAGGTTTGGTGCCAATATTGACTGGTATTTGGAACTGCTCATAATTCCCTCTACCTTGATTAAGGCCCCTGTTTCAGCTGAAGAAAAACAGCCCCAAAGCATGATGCTGCCACCACCATGCTTCACAGTGGGTATGGTGTTTTTTTGGTGATGTGCAGTGTTTTTGCACCAAACATATCTTTTGGAATTCTGGCCAAAAAGTTCAGCCTTGGTTTCATCAGACCAGAACACATTTTCCCACATGCTTTTTGGAGACTTCAGATGCGTGTTTGCAAAATTTAGCCAGGCTTGGATGTTTTTCTTGGTAAGAAAAGTCTTCCGTCTTGTCACTCTACTCCATAGCCCAGACATATGAAGAATACGGGAGATTGCTGTCACATGTACCACACAGCCAGTACTTGCCAGATATTCCTGCAGCTCCTTTAACCACTTCACATCCGTGCTATGGCCGAATGATGGCCACAGCGCGGTCCTGAATTCCCGGGAGGCCGTCATATGACGGCCTCCCCTGTGCACTCGCCCTGCAGGGCGCGCCCCGAGCGCGCTGTGTTCACTGAGTCACTGAGACTCGGGTGATCACCGATCCAAGTAAGGGGCCGGTCCCGGCCCCTTACCATGTGATCAGCTGTCAGCCAATGACAGCTGATCACATGATGTAAGCAAAAGATCGGTAATCGCTTTTTTTTTCTACTCACGCTGACAGCGTGAGTAGAAAAAAAAGCCGATCACCGGCTCGGATGTGAGGGACATCGGTCCCGAAGTGGAAGAGGCACATCTGCCTCATCAGTGCCACCTAACAGTGCCCACCAGTGCCACCTATCAATGCCCACCTGTAGTGCCAATCAGTGCCACCTATCAGTGTAACTGATCAGTGCCCATCATGGCCCCCTATCAGTGCCCATCATGGCCCCCTATCAGTGCCCATCATGGCCGCCTATCAGTGCCCATCATGGCCTCCTATCAGTGCCCATCACGGCCGCCTATCAGTGCCCATCACGGCCGCCTATCAGTGCCCATCACGGCCGCCTATCAGTGCCCATCACGGCCGCCTATCAGTGCCCATCACGGCCGCCTATCAGTGCCCATCACGGCCGCCTATCAGTGCCCATCACGGCCGCCTATCAGTGCCCATCACGGCCGCCTATCAGTGCCCATCACGGCCGCCTATCAGTGCCCATCACGGCCGCCTATCAGTGCCCATCACGGCCGCCTATCAGTGCCCATCACGGCCGCCTATCAGTGCCCATCACGGCCGCCTATCAGTGCCCATCAATGAAGGAGAAAAATGACCTGTTTTAAATTTTTTATAACCAAATATAAAAATAAATTATTATTTTTTAGTTTAAATTCAGTTTTTTACATTTTTTTTTTTTTTTTTTTTTAACAAAAAGTAAAAACTGCAGAGGTGATCAAATACCACCAGAAGAAAGCTCTATTTGTGGTGAAAAAATGATAATAATTTCATATGGGTACAGTGTTGTATGACTGTGCAATGGTCATTCAAAGTGCGTCAGCGCTGAAAGCTGAAAATTGGTCTGGATAGGAGGAGGAGTTTAAGTGCCCAGTAAGCAAGAGGTTAATGTTGCTTTAGGCCTCTCGGCAGCCTCCCTAACCAGTTTTCTTCTCGTCTCCATCAATTTTGGAGGGATGTTCAGTTCTTGGTAATGTCACTGTTGTGCCATATTTTCTCCACTTGATGATAACTGTCTTCACTGTGTTCCATGGTGTATCTAATGCCTTGGAAATTCTATAGTACCCTTCTCCTGACTGATACCTTTTAACAATGAGATCCCTCTGATGCTTTGGAAGCTCTCTGCGGACCATGGCTTATGTCAAGAAAGACCTACTAGAACAGCTGAACTTTATTTGGGGTTAATTAGAGGCACTTTAAAAGTCATTTTTCTTTTCAACTTTTTATCTATTAAATCTTCTGCCCTTGTTGTTTTAACTTTGGACAGTAAAACATTTTTTTTTTCTGCCAGTAAATGCCTTATACAGCTCACTTCCCTTTATCTTGTCTGGTAAAAAGTCTAGGCTTGTGACATCATGCACAGCTCTCTCACTCTCGTGAGAGTTTGCCAGGAAAGGGAGAGGGGATGAGTCATAAGAGGGCCAATGAGAGCTGCAGTTGTGCCTCCTGTGTCAATCCAGGAAGTGAACATGCAGCAGCTTCAGCTGCCCACAGTTAAAATGGTTGCAGCCAGACTCAGTGGGGGAAGATTTCTGCAGCATAATTGGCAAGTACAGTATATATATATGTATGTGTGTGTGTGTGTGTATATATATATATATATATATATATATATATATATATATATATATATATATATATATATATATATATATATATATATATATATATATATTTATTTATAATATTTTTATGCAAAGTGGTTGGAGGGAATGATGATGAAAGATGTTTTTATTACAAATTATGTGAGCAGACTGCAGTTCCCCTTTAAATGATGGCAGGTGTGTACTGACTCCTTTTTAACATGCGTTTTTGAATGCGATTATCTAATCCTGAACATCGCTACATCCCCACAGTTATAAAAGGGTGTGCACACTTATGGTTTGTTTGCCACCCCCCACCAAAAAAAAAAGAGCACCAGCCGCCACTGGTTCTGAATATGTATAAACAATCTGTTACCTATGCAGGCTATGCTTCCTCCTTGGTAATATTGTAGTACATCACTGCTCCTTTCCTCAATGGACCGCGTTCTTCTTTTCTTTTCTTTTTTTTTTTTTTCTTTTCTTTAAAACTGGAGCAATGCTGGTAAATCTGTCTTGCGAGTTCTTTTACTGGCATTGTTGGTGAGATCGGGTTCATCGTACAATGTTGGCAGCACCTCTCTTGCTAATGACAGCAGCCATCTGTATCATGTTTTAGCTTTGTCTCGTCAGCATTGCTAATGGGAGAATGAAAATGAATTTTGGCTTCTCCTCAAAATGGCGCGTACGACTTCAGCCTCGGGCGCAGAATACTAATGGCTGCTTCTGATGCAGGAATCGCATCATATCGGCCAGATGTAAGGATGGCACGAGAACCCGGCCCAGTGCTGTGTAATGATGGAACATGTCACCCCCTCGCCTAATTCCACTATTTATAAATCTCTGCCTATGGATGGACTGTGTTCTGTAGATGGGCCAATTCCAGAGTTTTTTTTTTTTTTTTTTGTTTTTTTTGTGTTGTCAGGACTGAGTGGCTCACCAATTATTGTAATTTATAACTTCTGTGACCCCCCTCCCCCCCCCACAAGGGGAAAAAGTTATAATTGACATTTTCACTGCAATGCCCAGGTGAGGGTAACCTCAACCTTTGCTGAGATTTGGAAAATGTAGAATATACCAGATGTTGCTACCGCGTCTTTTTGGGTTTAACCTCCCTGGCGGTATGATTATTTCGGATTTTAGGTGCTGAAAGCGGTACAATTATTTTGCATGGAAATTTGGCGTTTTATATTGTAGGTCTGTAATTCTTAACAATAACGCACTTAAATCTGTCCAAACCAGAGTCTAGTAGATATCCCGGGTATGATAAAGTTTGAAACACAAAAACATAAATTATAATATAATAAATAAAAATAAATAATTAAAAAAAATAAAAATTAAATAGTAATAAAATAAATTTCCCCACGATTCACTATCGCTCAATTCTGCAAGTGTTCTAATTTACTATCGCTGTTTTCTAGCTGGTCTAAAGCCACTTTTGACGTAAAGGGACACTTTTTGGTTGCTATGGACAATCTCCAGTTTCCAGGCAGAAAGAACAGTATATATCATATAAAACTGCATGCAGGGCATGGGCCAAAGCACTGGGGACAAAAGGGATGTGAAATCGTTTCATACAGTACTGTAATCTGTAAGATTACAGTACTGTATGTGTTATGATTTTTACTTTTTTAATTTGCCGCCAGGCTCCGCCCCCGTGCGTCGCGACGCTCGCAGGGAACGGAGCCTGGCACAGTGAGGGTTCGGAGGAGGACACAGCCCGCGGACACTGCGGGGGACATTGCAGGATCCTGGGGACAAGGTAAGTAAGGAGGCACCAGGATCCTGCAATGTAATCCCGAGTGTGGCTCGGGGTTACCGCTATGGTGCTGAATTTTAACCCCGAGCCACACTCGGGAAAACCGCCAGGGAGGTTAAGGTGCTCCCCATTCCCCAGCACTTCATCAGCAGAAGGAAGAGGTCACCTCTGCCCGATGAGGAAGGGGGAGGAAAGGTAAGTGTGGTATTAAAACTTTTTCTCCTATAGGGCTTCTTTCTTTTTCTTTCTTTCTTTTTCTTTTTTTCTTTCTTTCTTTTATTTTCTTTCTTTCCTTCTCTTCTTTCTCTTCTTTCTCTTCTTTCTTTCCTTCTCTTCTTTCTCTTCTTTCTCTTCTTTCTTTCCTTCTCTTCTTTCTTTCCTTCTCTTCTTTCTTTCCTTCTCTTCTTTCTTTCCTTCTCTTCTTTCTTTCCTTCTCTTCTTTCTTTCCTTCTCTTCTTTCTTTCCTTCTCTTCTTTCTTTCCTTCTCTTCTTTCTTTCCTTCTCTTCTTTCTTTCCTTCTCTTCTTTCTTTCTTGTGGGTACACTTACTTTTGTGTTCCTGTGACCCAGAGGCAGCGCTCTAAAGTCCACTTTCGGCTGGTGTCACAGAGCTTTTTTTTTTTGTTTTTTAGGACTCCTGCTCCCTAAAGCAGAGTTCCAGCTGTGAATTTTTTTTTTTTGGATGAATATCTTACTTTTTAAAGAACTTCTTACTAGCACTCACGTTTTATCTTTTTAATCACTGCTCGGTTGGCGATTTATTTGAGCAGGATATGCTTTATTCCTTGTTCTTGCGAATTTCGATCTTGCTTGTGTTCATGTGAAGCCCACAAGCACGATCTTCCAGGCTCTGGTGCAGCTGAGCGACCAGCATGCACCGCCTGTTCTTCCGTATGTATGGCGCAGCACCGTACACGTCTGACATTGCAAAAACCACAGGCGGCGTTGTCGGAAGTGCCCGCCCTCGTTGTGATGGCAACGAAGCCCTCGGCGCTGCCCACTCACTCCTGGGAAATGATGACAAGCGTCTCCCAGGAGCACTAGCGAGCACGGGCGCCGAGGGAAATGACGTCAGGCGCCAGGGAGAGGAAGAGGCAGATTACGGGGGACCCCCTAGCAACGGACCTGAAAAGGTGAGTGAAACAAAGAATAATCTTTGAGAAAATTTTTTTTATGTAATGCAGCTGAATAATGTAAAATTTGTTTTATGACTTGAACTCCGCTTTAACTTTTACTCTGCAGTTTTTTTGTTTTTTTTTTTTAAATTTTGGGATTAGGGGCATTTAAAAAAAAAAAACAACCTTGCCGTTCGTTCTAATCTTAGAGCCGTTGGTCTCTCTGCTTCTTTATGCAATGCAGACAGATCATGGCTGGTGGGAGAGTCTGTACATAGCTTCTGGAAAACATCCCAGCACCCGGCCTCAGGAGTCCTCAGTCCCGATTTGCAGGCAGTGGGCTCTGTCTGCAGCTTCTAATGCACATTGTGAGAAGCTCACAGTGTGCAGTGAAATCAGAGGAAGCGATTTTCAGACAGGAGAAGATGCCTGCACAACTGTGCAAGACTGAAGGGGGAGGCTGGAGGCCAGCTTTAAACTGAAGTTGATGTATTTTCACAGCAGGAGCCATTATTGTAACATTCAGGTGACAGTCATTTTGATGTCACCTTTTTTTTAAATGTTTATATGCTTGATCCTATACTGTATATATGGTTTATGTGTGTATTTCATGTAGTGATCAGTAGATTCACCCTCCGATGGCTCCCGATGACGTAGAGTCAGCATCTGCCGAGATGAGATCAGTGCGTCTCACACACACAGTCTGTGTTCAGTCATTGAGCCGGCTGATGGATTGGAACTGAAAGGACCAGAAGCTCACAATCCCTGCGCAGTGCCTTTAGATTTCTACAGTCTGTACACACAAACAAGGATTCACTGCAGAACCTCAGTATCTTGTGTGGTTTTTTTTTTGTTTGTTTATTTTATTTGTTTTTGGTTTTTTTTTGTTTTACTTTTTATTTTTTTTCTTATAATAAATTGCCGTACATGGAGAGAAACCCCCCCCCCCCAAAAAACAAAAAAAAACAAAGCTGCTTTTGCTGTAATAGTCGCCTCTTCTCCGTTCCCTTCTGGGCCTTCATTCAACCCACTTCCTGTGAGCCCAGGTTGTCATGGACATATACCCCCTGGGGGGTGTGTCATTACGTTGGCCTGGGCTCACTGTGCAATTGCAGAGACTGTTAGACATCATAACATCGACACCGTTTTCTGTTGTACTGAAGACCAGCAATGCCAGAACAGATGAGAAAGGAGTCCCATAATGTCACGTGATCAGCCAGAAAACTGCTGGGTTTTCATGAATCAGTTGTGGAGAATTCTAGAAAATTCAAAAAAAAAAATAATTAATGGAAGTGCACAGGTTGTTTTTTTTTTTTTTTTTTTTTTTTTTTTTTTTTTTTTTTTTTTTGTAGTAGGTCCTGTCCTTCTGCTATTCCCCTTTTCTAAATGTACACAGCAACTCCCGGCTGTCAGTTTGACAGAGTATTGCTGGAAAGTGTGAAGTTTGTAAACCTTGTTCAGCACAAGATAGAGGTGTAGAAAGTAACATTTCTACTTTTTGTATCTGCTTTATTTCATCCATCCTGCAGATTAAGGATACGTTCACACTGGGTGTGATTTGACTCTGTTTTGTGAGATTTCAGGGAGTCCGTCCGCTGTGATTTGCAATGTGATTCCAGTGCATTTTCTGCTTTTGCTCTCTCTTTTTTTTTTTTTTTTTTCTCTCTCTCTTTCTCTTTCTCTTTCTCTCTCTCTCTCTGTTTCTCTCTCTATCACTATAAATTTTCCTATAATAAGGCTTACCTATAGGTACTGTAAATCTCTCTCCTAAACGTTCGCCGTTTAGAAGGTCTTTACTGTAGATGCAGCCGGTGATGTCATCGACGCATGCACTCTGAAGGAACGGCCGCTCTGAGTTCTACACCATCCAGCGAGTTCTGTGCGATTTTAAACTGGCGTCATTGCCGCTCACACAAGTGAGTCCGCAAACCTGGAAGAAAGATGGGGTGAAGATGGAAGCTCCGATATCGGTTACAGAGCATTGCTGGAGAGCTTCGTTCTAAGATAGTTTTTTTGCATAATGTGCTAGTATGCGATGCATACTAGCACGTAGAGCTGCACGATTTTGGTAAAATGAGAATCACAATTTTTTTTTTTTTGCTTAGAATAAAGATCACGATTCTCGCGGTGTAACATCTTTCACATTATACCAAAAAATTGGGCTAACTTTACTGTTTGTTTTTTTTTTTTTTTTAATTTTTTTTTTTTTTTTATTCATTAAAGTGTATTATTTTATTATTATTATTATTTTTTTTTTAAATTGCATTTGAAAGACCGCTGCGCAAATACGGTGTGACATAAAACATTGCAACAACCACCATTTTATTCTATAGGGTCTCTGCTAAAAATAGATATATGTCTATATTTATATCTATCTCATGTTAGGGTGTTCCAAGTAATTTTCTTGCAGAAAATAATCATTTTTACTTGTAATCAACAAATGTCAGAAAAGGTTTGGTCTTTAAGTGCCGGTTCACACTAGACGCGGCACGACTTGCAGGTCGCCTCACCGAGGCGACCTGCACACGACTGCGGGGCGACTTGCAAGATGACTTCTGTATAGAAGTCTATGCAAGTCGCCCCCAAAGTAGTACAGGAACCTTTCTTCTAAGTCGGAGCGACTTGCGTCGCTCCGATTAGAACGGTTCCATTGTACAGAGCGGGAGGCGACTTGTCAGGCGGCTAGGTCGCCTGACAAGTCGCCCCAGTGGGAAACGGCTCTAATGGTTAAACTTTCTTCATTTACATTCTGGAGTTCCTTCCTTTGATAAAAGAACGAAAAGATACTTTGTTTCTACTTATTCCCATGTTGTGATAAAGCTTGGCAGGCTGCCCTGATTTCTATTTGTTTTTTTCCTTTCCCAGCTGTGAGAACTCTCTGCACTTGTTACAAAGAAGTGACATTCTCTTTTGAAGATCGGGAAGACAAAAAGATCGCAATTTCGATTGTCAATGATTAATCGCGCAGCTCTACTAGCACGTTATAACTTTACCTTGCAGGTTTAAAAAAACGGCTGGCTGTTTACTATCGCTTTAGGGTCCCCGGGCTCATGGAGCGATTCGCTCGGTGACCAGTGCAGGTCTATCTTTTCCCGGCACGAGGGTGCGCGAGTGTTTAGTACGACCCCGTTCTAGCGCCCCGTTTATTTTTATTGGGACATACAGCTGCATTGACAAAGCCACTATATCCCAATATGACATGTGGGTGCGTGCAGGTGTGGGTCCCTGAATACACACAGGCTGGAGAGGTAAGAAATGATGCTCGTACCTCCCAACTTTGTGAGATGGGAATGAGGGACACCTATTAGCAAAAGTATGTAGGAATAGGACACACCCCTTGTCACACCCCCTTAAAAGAGAATTGTACAAAAAAATTATTGGTTAAACCCACAAAGTGCTTTTTTTTGCCACTACTATTCCTTTATATTGGCTTTTGGAAATGACAAATGCAGCAATTTAGACACTGGATGATGAGTTTAGCACTGGGAAAAACCTTTTTTGATAGCTAAAAAGTGCATTTTATATACAACTATATAGATCAGACCAAAATAAGGGACAAATGAGGAGGACAGAGGGACTTTGTTCCAAATCAGGGACAATCCCTCAAAATCGGGGACAGTTGGGAGCTATGGATGCTGGTTGTTCTCCAGCCAGGAAATGGACTTGGCTCTATGTAACTTGCTGTCGCTTGTAATGTACATTGTGAGAAGCTCGCAGTGTGCAGTGAAATCAGAGCAGTAAAGGAGGAGTCTGTACAACTGTGTAATGCTGGCCATACACTATACGAAAAATTGGCCTAAAATCAGTCATTTAGACCGTTCGTTTTTTCGGCCAGTTAATGGGCACAAAATCGATAATCATTGGGACATTTTTGAGCCGAAAAAACTAAGGACAAGGTTGGAAATTTTATGCCGAACGAACGATAAATTGAAAGGTTAATGCGTTTCCCATCCGAACTGTCTGCACTAGGTACATGTAAAAAAACGAACTAAAAAATTATTTATTTATATCCACTGAACGATTTATTGGTCATTACGTAATGGCACGATCGTTTGCGGTCACGGCCGAACGTTCGTTTTTCGAAAATGGGTTCTGCCGATTTTTCGTATAGTGTATGGCCAGCATAAGACTGAAGGGAAGGTTGGAGGTCAGCCTTAAAGAAGAAGTAAAAACAAAAAAAAAAAACACCATGCAAGGAAAAGGCATAATGAGCTAGTATGCATAGCATACTAGCTCATTATGAATTACTTACCTGAGATCGAAGCCCCGGCATCGGCCCTAGTTTGCCTCCTCCGACGCCGCCATCTATCCCAGAGTGACTTCCGGGTATCAAGACTCCAGCGCTGTGACTGGCCAGAGCCGCAATGACGTCACTCCCGTGCATGCGCGCTGGTGCCACCACTAACGGCATGATCGACGTTAGAAACGGCACGCTCAGTGCACCGGCGCCCGTTGTCTACCACGCATGCGCGGCAGACATCGGTGCCGCTATTCCTGCAAATATCTCCTAAACCTTTTAGCTTTGAGAGATATTTCTTGCACCTACAGGTAAGCCTTAATCTAGGCTTACCTGTAGGTTAAAGTAGTTGTAATGGGTTTACAACCACTTTAAAGTGGTGTTCCGACCGAAATTATACTTTTTAAATAAAAAATACCCCTATAATACACAAGCTTAATGTATTTTAGTAAAGGTAGTCTGTAAACTAAGGTCTGTTTTGTTAGTTTATAGCAGTAGTTTGTTATTTTATAAACTTACAGCAGGCCGTGGCCATCTTAAGTGTGGGCATCTGAAGCCAGACTGCATTTCTTCCTGGATCTCATCCTTGCAGATCTCGCACATGCTCAGTGCAGCACAAGCAGTGTAATAGGTTTCAGGTCAGGTTTCCATAGCAACGGCAGTGTCAGAGGAAGTTGCCGCCCCTTCCCAGAAGGCATTGCAAACAGGAAATGATGCGATGGGCCGCGGCCAGGGAGGAGGAAGTGAAAAATGAATACAGCAGATATACAGTAGGTGCTGAGAAAAAATAAAATAAAATAAATATCCAATTCGTTTACAGTGCACAGTTTAGTGAGGGACGTTGAAGAGTTGTGAAAGTGGGTGGAACTCCACTTTAAGGAAAACCATTACTAGAAGTAATACAGGGGTTGCCACTGCTGACCTCCTTTCTGTAAATGCTACTCTACCTGGTTTTAATGCTGTTCCCCCTGGCTTCAATACTTTTTAAGTTGCTGATCCAAGCAAGTATGCAGATCAGAGAGGTACAACTCTGCAGACTGGATCCGGGACTTGGAATGCATTGAAGCCAGAGCAGCCAGGTAACCAACATTTCCAGAAGGAAATCAGCAGTGTCAGCCTACCCATTACTGGTTTCCTATTCTTCTTCTTCTTCTGTTGGAATCCGTGTTCTGTTCTCCTGACTTGTCTTGTGTCATTTTGTACATCGCTCTTATGTAAGGCTTAGGATTTCTTTTTGTTTAGGTAGGATATGACGGTGACAGCCAGTGCAGTGAGTCACCCGTCACACCTTGGGTGTATATCTCAGGTATTTGCACAGGAAATAAACAGCAGACACCTCTTAACTCTTCCGTGACATGGAATGTGAACTCTGCTTGAAAGGCAAAGAATCCATTCATTCATTTTTCATACATTTTATTTTTTTTTATATTTTATTAAAAATCCTTAACCCTTCCAGTGCCATGTCCACATCTTTTTATTTTCTTTTTTGCACAAAATGCACTTTTCATGTAAAAAAAAAAAAAAAAAAAAAAAAAAAATGCTCTTAAAATAAAAAGAAAAAAAATTCTGTGAAAAATACGTTAACCATATTAGCACAAACATTTATCAAATCTACAGTACTGTGCAAAAAATGTAGGCATGTGTGGAAAAAAAAATACTGTAAATGAATGCCTTCAGAAATAGAAGTGTTAAGTTTTTTTATGTCAATTAACAAAATGGAAAGTAAATGAAGATAAATCCAAATCGGATCAATATTTTGGTGTGACCACCTTTTTGCCTTCAAACCAGCATCAATTCCTCTAGGTAGACTTGCACACAGTTTCTGAAGGAACTCGGCAGGTATTTTGTTCCAAACCTCTTGAAGAACTAAGCACAGATCCTCTGTGGATGTCGGCTGCCTCAAATCCTTCGGTCTCTTTGTAATCCCAGACAGATTCCATGATGTTGATATCGGGGGTCTGTGGGGGCCAAACCTTCACTTCCAAGACTCCTTGTTCTTCTTTACACTAAAGATAGTTCTTAATAAAATTGGCTGTATATTTTGGGTCGTTGTCCTGCTGCAGGGGCCAATCACATGTTTCCCTGATGGTATGGCGTGATGGATAAGTATCTGCCTGTATTTCTCAGCATTGAGGACACCATTGATCCTGGCCAAATCTCTAACTCCATTTGCAGGAAAGGCAATCACAGATTTGCAAGGAACCTCCACCATGCTTCACTGTTGGCTGCAGACACTCGGTATTGTACCGCCCTCCAGCCCTTCAACAACAAACTGCCTCCTGCTACAGCCAAGTATTTCACATTTTTTGACTCATCGGTCTAGGGCACCGGCTGACATTTTTCTGCCCCCCCAGTTCCTATGTTTTCATGCAATTCTTCCATGAAGACCACTTCAGCAGATAGGTGTACCTGGGTCCCACTGGGTTCCGCCAGTTCTGTGCTGATGGCACTGCTGGACATCTAATGTCGAAGGGAAGCATGATGTGTATTTCATCTGCTGTATTACGTTTCCTTGGCCAACCAATTGCATCTACAGTCCTCAGCGTTGCCCGTTTCTTTGTGCCTCTTCAAAAGAATTTGAATTGCACATCTTGAGGTATTCTTTGCCTGGGAGAGACCTTGCTGGTGCAGTATAACTACCTTGTGTCTTGTTGTTGTGCTTAGTCTTACCATGGTGTATGACCTGCGACATGAAACTGTCTTCCACAACCTCATAAAGTGATTGTAAAGTCTCGTTTAAAAAACCCCCAAAAAAACAAACCTATTATACTTGCCTCCTCTGTGCAGTGGTTTTGCACAGGGCAGCCTCGATCCTCTTCGCTGCTCTTGGCCCCTCCCTCCTATCGAGTGCCCCCACAGCAAGCGGCTTGCTGATCTTAAGGGGGAACTCCGTGCCAAATTTTAAATAAAAAACCAGCATGGGTTCCCCCTCCAAGAGCATACCAGGCCCTTGGGTCTGGTATGGATCTTAAGGGGAACCCCCTACGCAAAAAAAACAGCGTGGGCCCCCCCCCCAATCCATACCAGACCCTTATCCGAGCACGCAGCCCGGCCGGTCAGGAATGGGGGTGGGGATGAGCGAGCACCCCCCCTCCTGAACCGTACCAGGCCGCATGCCCTCAGCATAGGGGGTTGGGTGCTTTGGAGCAGGGGGGCGCCCTGCGGGCCCCCCCCCCCCCCCACCCCAAAGCACTTTGTCCCCATGTTGATGAGGACAAGGGCCTCTTCCCAACAACCTTGGCCATTGTTATTGTTACCTTGAAATTGTTATCATTTGTTCCCCACAAATAGAGCTTTCTTTTAGTGGTATTTGATCACCTCTGCGGTTTTTATTTTTTGCGCTATAAACAAAAGAAGAGTGAGAAGTTTTAAAAAAAACAATAATTTTTATCTTTTGCAATAATAAATATCCAATTTTTTTTTCTTTAAAACAATTTTTTTCTCAGTTTAGGCCGATATGTATTCTTGTACATATTTTTGGTAAAAAAAATCGCAATAAGCGTATATAGATTGGTTTGCGCAAAAGTTATAGCGTCTACAAAATAGGGGGTAGATTTATAACATTTTTAGTTTTTTTTTAGTTTTTTTACTAGTAATGGCGGCGATCTGCGATTTTTATTGTGACTGCAATATTGCGGCGGACACATCGGATACTTTTGACACGTATTTGGGACCATTCACATTTATACAGCGAACCGTGCTATAAAAATGCATTGATTACTGTATAAATGTGACAGGCAGGGAAGGGGTTAACACTAGGTGGTGATCGAGAGGTTAACTGTGTTGCTAGGGAGTGATTCTAACTGTAGGGGGAGGGGACTCACTAGGGGAGGAGACCAATCGGTGTTCCTCTGTGCTGGGAACACACCATCGGTCTCCTCTCCTCTGACAGGACCGTGGATCTGTGTGTTTACACACACAGATCCACGGTCCTGCTGTGTTACCGGTAATCGCGGGTGCCCGGCGGACATCGCGGCCGCCGGGCATGCGCACCGGGTGCCTAGTGACACGGCGGGCGCGCGCCCCCTGGTGGCCTAGGAATGCGAGGCCGTCATATGACGCCCGCCTGCAACGAGAGCTGCGCCGCCTGGCCGTCAATAGACAGCTGGCGGTCAGCAAGCGGTTAAAGAGGGCTCCCAGATTCTGATAAGCCCCCCGCCCGCAGACCCCGACAGCCAACGGCCAGGGTTGTCGGGAAGAGGCCCTTGTCCTCATCAACATGCACCCACCCAAAGCACCCACCCCCACATGTTGAGGGCATGCGACCTGGTACGGTTCGGGGGGGGGGGCGCAAACAGAATTTGGAGCAGCTGTGCATAGTAACCAATTGGCTTCTAAACTCAGCTTTGTTCAATTAAAGGCTCTTTCTTTCACAAGGACGTGTCCGTGTATGGAGCCCACTCTGCTCAGCGGGGGGATCGCTCCGTCGATCCCCGCTGAGCAGGCAGATGACAGGTCTGTCTCTGCACACTGTGCAGCAACGGACCTGTCAGAGCACCGCTCCCCCCTATGGGGGATCAGATGAAGACGGACCGTAGAGTCCGTCGTCACCCGATCCGATCCGCACACGGATGGAAAAGTAGGTTTTTCCTCCGTTACACTTCTTCGGATCGGAGTGGGTCGGATGTCAGCGGACATGTCACCGCTGACGTCCGATGCTCCATAGAGGTCTATGGAGCGTCCGTTCAGGTCCGCCTAAAAAACTGACAGGCGGACCTGAACGGATCGTTCATGTGAAAGGGACCTTAGCTTTTAAATTGAAAGCTAGAAGCGAATTGGTTGCCATGCACAGCTGCTTCAGATCCTGTTTGCTCCAGTTTTTAGCAAATGCCCCTTTTTTGGTTTTTGTGTGCAAGTGTCCAAACCCCTGTCAAGTTTTTATTGCTCTCTGCGTGCCCCCAATTTATTAGAAATCCAAAATGTTTGCTGTGTGCCCACTGGGGTGCGTATGCAAACCATCTTAGACTCCCAGGAAAGTGCTGCAGGGAACATTGTTGCATCACTTGAGTTGGGCCATCAAAATAAAAACAAAACAAAAAAAAGACAATATCTGGGCCTTATAAAAATAATCTAAAATAAGTTTGCCTTTCTTGTGATATTTCTGCTTTGGAATAAATATTAGTTTTTTTAATTGTACTATTTTATAATATTTTTTATTATACCAATACAATATTTTTAATTATAGTATTAGCATTTTACTATGCTAATTAGATTAGATATTTATACATATTCTATAAATGTGTATTTATATTGAGAACATAGTACCTATTCATATTTTTTTTTTTTTTTAATTAAACAATACAAATACAATATTCATGTATAATGCTAATACAATGGTTTTTATTATACCAATATTTATACATTTTTTGTTTTTTACCATACTAATTTGATTATACTAATGTAAATTTTGTACTAGTAATAGGTATATATAATGCTAATACATAATGTTTTTTTTTTTTTTTTTTTTTTTATTAAACCAATATAATATTTGTACACATTAGAGAACAAAGTACTATATTTTATTTTATTATTTTTTTTTTTTTTTATCTTTTATTACAAACCAAGGCCATTATAAAACTTGAATGAAATCCAGATCTGGGATTCTGGTGTTTTTACGTTCTGCTTGCAGCCGTTGTAACATGTGAGAAGTTTTCCCACACTCTGCACTGTTGTGGATTCGATTCTGTAGAGTTCTATAGATTCCAAGGTCTTCACTTGTGGTTCTCGCCATAAGTAAGAACATTTTGAAATTGTTTTTCCATTTCTTCCCTGAGGTTTCTGAACCCATTAATTGAGCCTGTAATCTGCTTTATGTCTTTTGTGCTATGTTTACACCCCGTGCGTCAGCGGCAATGAATTATTCCTGTATCACCCAGAGGAAAGTGATTTCATACACTCCGTCCCCCCCGGGGCCATGTCCTGGTCCTATACAATTCATGAACTATTTCCACACATCGAGCTCTGTTACTCCTCTGTGGTCGGTGAATGAGGAAAAGCCAAGAAGAATGAGTTCTATTTAAAGGGACTTTCCACATGTTGAAAGTGGAAAAGTCTTCCAAGGCCCCTTCCATGCTAGGGCACTAGGTAATGAAATACACACCTAGCCAAAGCCTGATGACAATGTTATATAATATACAAAACTATCCCAGTATTGGAGCAAAAGCCAATGGTTTTCCCATCCTAGCAGCAAGGCAGGACATGGGGTTTGCTAACTGGGAGTTTTTAGCTCAGGCTGCTGGGGGACCTAAATGGCCTACAGATATGACTATAATATTAATGAATATTTTATTAAAGCTGCGCAGATTTTTAATATATACTGGGCACCTTGATAGCGTAGGTTATTTTCCTTGAAAAGGAGACATTAGTCTTTAACCACTTCAGCCCTGGAAGGTTTTACCCCCTTAAAGGGGTTTTAAACCCTTGAGGGTTTTTCCCCTAATGCATAGGGGAACCCCCCCGAGCCCCCCTTTTTTTACTTAACTGAGCCCCGTAATTCCCGCAATGGGAACAAGCACACCAGCTCCGGCCGGTGTCTCAATTGCGCGGTCATGCGACGCTGTACCCAAAGAAAATTGATGTCCTCCCCCCCCCCCCCCCCCCCCCCTACAAATAAAGCTTTCTTTTTGTGGTATTTGATCACCTCTGCGTTTTTTTTTCTTTTTTTGTTTGTTTTTTTTTTGTTTTTAACTTTATTTTTTTTACATTTTTATTGCTCTATAGCAAAAAGAAAAAAACCCTTTGGGTTTTTCCCCTAATGCATAGGGGATACCCCCCCCCCCAGCCCCCCTTTTTTACTTAACTGAGCCCTGTAATTCCCGTAATGGGAACAAGCACACCAGCTCTGGTCGGTGTCTCGTGTCCTGATTGGATAGATGGATTTGGCTCCCAATGCTGTCAATCAAATTCAATGACCTGGGTAGTCCTGCTCTCTGTCAATAGACGCAGCAGCAGGACTCAGGAGCGCGCCCACACGGGTGTCCCGAAGGGGACCGCTTCTCCGGGGCACTCGAGAAGAGGAGGAGCCAATAGCGCCGCTGAGGGACCCCAGAAGTGGAGGATCGGGACCACTCCATGCAAAACCAACTGCTCAGAGGAGGTACGTATGATATGTTTGTTATTTAAAAAAAAACAAGGGTTTAGTAACCCTTTAATGACCAAGCCATTTTTTGCGATACGGCACTGTTGGCTTAACTGACAATTGCGCGGTTGTGCGACGCTGTAACCAAACAAAATTTTTTTTATTTTTTTTTTCCCACAAATACACAAAGCTTTCTTTTGGTGGTATTTGATCACCTCTGCCGTTTTTTTATTTTTTGCGCTATAAACAAAAAGAGCGTCAATTTTGAAAAAAAAAAAAAAAAAATTCTGCTATAAAACATAAAACATATCCAATAAAAATGTGTGTAAAAAAAATAAAAAAAAAAAAAATTTCTTCATCAATTTAGGCCAATATGTATTCTGCTACAAATTTGTGGTATAAAAAAAAAATCTCATTTAGCGTATATTTATTGGTTTGTGCAAAAGTTATCGCGACTACTAACTATGGGAGTATTTAAATACAATGCCAGTATATAAACAAAAAAATAGTAGAATAAGGAGCACCTACGTCCTATCGAAATGGAAAAATTTGTATTTGGGGCTGGTGGACTTTAATGGTACCGTAACAATTAAGATACAAAGTGTTTTTTTTGTTTTTTGTTTTTGTTTTTTATTGAATTAACATCAACATATTTAAAACATACAGATTTAAAAAGCTCTGTCTAAACATTAAAGGTTCAACTGAAATAGATGGTAATACCGGTTCACCAAATCTCAATTACGCTGGCATGCTCGACATGTTTCGCGGAAATTCACCGCTTCTTCAGGAGCTTTCGTTTGCGTACTATTATATTAAAGGAACAGAGACAATATGTAATACTATAGAATAGGAAAAAAAAGAAAACAACATTTAATCATAAACAGGGTATAGCATCACAAAGAGATGGCAACATGATAGCAAGGTAATGGTGAGCATAGTGTCTCTCCCCAAAGGTAATCATGACCCTTACCCAGAGCAGCGACATGGGTTGCAGTCCAGAGGAGTAGGCCCGCCCCATAGGCAAAGAAGGGGGAAGAGGAGGCAGCGGAGAGGTCTGTACAAGGGGTATAATAAACATGGTTTTAGATGCTTAAATGCTTTTCCACATATATCTCATAACAAGTAAACATAACGGGATATATAACTTGAATGGGCTTACGATTATTATAGCCTCATACAAACTGGCTGCAGGGGAGAGGGGAGAGCACTACACAATAGCTGGCAATGAAAGCTCCTTTGACTCATCTGGTGTCAGCACTCCCTCCTCTCCCCTGCAGCCACCACTAGCCAGCACAGGGGCTCAGGTGACCGGTCCAGAGCAGCCTGAAGATGGGCAAGTATATATATCTTCAACAGGTTAGTCAGCATTGGCGTTTGGAGGGGGGGAGGTAGCATTTTTTTTTTTAGATAAGTTGGGTTTAACCTGGAATCCTACTTTAAGGAAAGACACAAAATGACAATTGCAGATATAGATTTACTTGTAGGCAGGTGCAGTCTGGACTCCCCACTGCAGATGGTGCTCGACCGAAGCAGCAATGCAGAAGGGGAAGGAAGTTGTGAGGAACTTGGTTTCTCTGACTTCCTGTAGTCACAAGCTGTCCAATTGTTGGGACTTCAGTGGCCATCTTGGTTCAGGCAGAGAGTAGTTAAGACTCCAGCTCCCGGGTTTGGTGCGCTTTATGTGAGTGACTAGTGTAGGGACAGCTTCCCCATCTGGCTCGACCTAAGCAGCAATGCAGAAGGGGAAGGAAGTTGTGAGGAACTTGGTTCCTCTGACTTTCTGTAGTCACAAGGAGGCAGCTGTCCGATTGGACATTGGCCTCATGTGACTTCAGTGGCCATCTTGGTTCAGGCAGAGTCTATTTAAGACTTCAACTCCTGGGTTTTTGCGCACTTTATAGGAGTGGCTAGTGTAAGAACAGGTTCTGGAGGAGTAGGGACAGTTAAGGGACCATGTCCACCTCTCTACAGGAAGCCTCCCCTTTGGGAGTACACCGGCCAGGCCACATGCTGCTCCCTTTTGCAGACGCTGTCTGTATTTTTCCAAGATTTCAGACCACTGTAACAGTTCGTTAAGTGCCTGTGGACGGGTGTGCCTACCCGCTGGGCCTAGCTGTATTGTGTTGGACCTTCCTACCATATATTGCTATTAACTAACTTGGACTTGGAGTTTACTGCCTGCCATATCGCACTGCACCTGGCTCACATACTGCCTTGCCTGGAGTTCAGCTGCAAGAAATAGGCAGATACTATTTGCTTTCCAGCTGTTTTTTGTTTAGCACTTCAGATGAAGTCACCCTTTAAGTGCTGGAATTCCTCCCTTTTTTTTTTTTTTTTTTTTTTTTACGGTTTTAGCTGTAGAATGTTTTTTGTTCTGACACTGTTGTGGCAGAGAGAACTCGACCGTCAGGTGGGTGACCTCACCTCTCAGTGTTTTTACAGATAAACAGCATTGCTTGGTCACCTCCCTTCTCCCTCCTAAACATGGCAAATCTCATAAAAAGATGAAATCAATAATTTCATAGAGATGATTCATCTTGGATACAAGATTGCAGGTATCTGGCCAAAAGAACAACACTGCCCTTTGTAAACATTTACTAAGGACTTTTCATTATAATTCAGTTAAACCGAACCTTGGCTTCTTTATATGCAGGCTGACATTTAAAAGTGCTGTGTATTCTAGTTTATGCCGTTCTCTTGTCTTACGCATCCATTGTTGCTGCAATCCTTTGTAAACAAGGCACCGATCGGCTGCTTCTGCCAAATACAGAGTTTAATATATGGTGCCAGGTGTATTCACCCACAGCGTAAAAGTAATCTACTGTGAAATAAAAGCTTGGTCTTCCTAAAGTGGACGTAACATCAGGTATCTATTTTCATGTTAAGCGCAATATACTACTGTCATGGCTCCCAACTGTCCCTGATTTCGAGGGACTGTCCCTGATTTGTCCCTGATTTGGCACAATCTCCCTCTGTCCCTCATTCCTCCATTTGTCCCTCATTTTGGTCTGATCTATATAGTTGTGTATACAATGCACTATTTATCTATCAAAAAGTGTTTCCCAGTGCTAAACCTTTCATACAATTTCTAAATTGCTGCATTTGTAAATGTTAAAAGCCAATATAAAGTTATAGTAGTGTTAAAAAAAAGCCCTTGTGGATTTAATTAAGCTTTTTTTTTTTTTTTGGGTTAATTCTCCTTTAAGGGGTGTGCCAGGGGGTGTGTCCTATGCCAACATACTTTTGCTAGTAGGTGTCCCTCATTCCCGTCTCAAAATGTTGGGAGGTATGACTACTGTATGTGTAAGGGTAACCCACAGAGATCACAGTACTCCTCCTGCCAATGCCACCATCTGCTTCTCTTCCCTGAAGGATGGAGCCATCTTTGTTAGGGCATCATCCAGGGTCGCCGTCAAGTTCATGCATGCCAGCTCAGAGGTGAGATCAGCCGCGGCTACAACCTCCCACATTGTGACTTATCACAGTGTTTGATCACTGTGGGAGGTGAGACTGAGGAAATGCTTCCTCATGCCTGCAGCAGATTGATATCATTTCAACCTGGACAAAGTCACTGACTGGGTCTCGATGCATTTTGAATGATTAAAGGCATCGGCTTTTTTTTTTTTTTTTTTGTGGGGGGTGGTGGCAAAAAAATCCCACCGGCCGTCGCAACCCACCCGTCACCCTCCCCCTACCCCCTTGTTGGTCGTTTGGGTCACAGGCACCACCCCCCCCCCACACTTACCCCATCTAGATCACATGCAGTGCTTCCCCCACGTCTCCTCCCTCCTCCTCCTCGACACCCAATAGGATCGATTCTCCTCTCAGCCAATTGGCTCTCGGGTCTCAGGACCTGCTTCCTGATTGACTGGGAGGAGAATCAGGAAGACCATAGCGAGTATTCGCTATTGTCACACAACTGGGTGGGCTGCACCCCGAACCCACCCTTTTTGTAAGCCAATTAGAGCCCGAGGCTCTAATCGTGTGCTTGTAAAAAAAAAAATACAAAAAAAACCCCTCCCATTGGCATTCATGCGTCCGGCGCCCTGCATGTAGATTAGGTGCCACTGATTAAAGATTAGGCCATTTTGGAAAAATCATTATTTTGCTGTGTATTGTAACCTGTCAGGGATGTATTCATGTAGACCTATAAAATGACTCTAAGGTCTATATTGAATCTACTTTTAAACAGGTTTTTATTTTTTTAATAGGCATTTAATATAGCACTGAAAATTTATGCAGCGCTTTACATATATATTGTACATTCACATAAGTCCCTGCCCTCGAGGAGTTTACAATCTAAGGTGCCTATAGTAACTCATTCGAAGACCAATTTGGAAAGGAACCAATTCACCTTCCAGCATGTCTTTGGAGTGTGGGAGGAAAGCGGAGTACCCCGGGGAAATCCATGTAGGCACAGAGAGAACATGCAAACTCCATGCAGGTAGTGCCATGTTTGGGATTTGAACTGACGACCCTAGTGCTGCCAGGCGGAAATGCTAACCACTTGCAAACCACAGTGCTTTTACAGGTCTTCCATCACAAACCACCAGAAAACTATGTGCTTGTTCCTCATTTTCGTACCGCATCTGGCTGGCAAGCAAATCTAACCCAATGGAAAAATCTATTCTTGAGCTTGCCTGGCCAAGCTCAGACTAAACCATGAAGTTTTTTTTGTAGCCCCCTTGTAAGCAAGTGCAGTTAGCTAATCTGCCATTAGGTGGCTTTGTTCCAGAATAGTGTCTGGTTATAGAGAATAGTGTCATCAGGTGCTAGGGCCCTCCTGTAGTGATGTAATCGGTGAGTCCGTGCCCACAAAAAAGCTAGGTTCGGAGGAGCCCTAGGACAGTTGGAGCATGGGAGACAGAGACTCCACCATCAAGCAGATGTATTCAGCCAGTGGAGGTCCTTGATGAGGCTGGAGGACAAGGAGAAGTAGACCTGCACCTAGAAGAGCTACCCTGTTTCCCCGAAAATAAGACCTAGTGTGATTGTCGGTGGTGGCTGCAATATAAGCCCTACCCCCCAAATAAGCCCTAGTTAAAGTCCTTGTAGGTCTTATTTTCCCTGTAGGGCTTATTTTTGGGGAAACAGGGTAGGGCTTATTTGGGGGGTAGGGCTTATATTGCAGCCATCACAGACAATCACGCTAGGTCTTATTTTCGGGGGAAACAGGGTAGCTGTAGACTTCCTGACCCTTATAGTGGTGGAGGCTAGAGTGAGCTGCAAAAAGGCCTTTTAGGCCAGGCTAAGTATTCCCTGGAGTGAGGCAATCCCCCTGCAGGACCTGAGAGAAGTTACCCAAGCCAGAGATGACGGCAGTGATCCTGTCTCAGGAAGGCTACCTGTAAGGAGCAGAGAGCTCAACGGACAGCCCAAGCTAAACCAGAACCAAGGTGAGTACTAATGATCCCGGGTGGAGAGAGGCTGAATCTGGAAGATGGCTTACTAAAATGTGCTGCATGATGCTTTCACATGTGACTGCTGCGGATCATCCACTGAATGTGATTGATAAAGTACTGTCGAGTGACTTCAGATAGCACGTCTATGTGACATGACTGAGAATGCCATCTTCAAAGTAACATCAGTAAAGTGCAGCAACTCTATCTTTGTGTGGGCATTCCTTCTATGGGTATATAAAGGTTAATAGCCGTTAATGTCTTGAGGAGGCCTTTGGCATGGACAGGTTGCACACGATGGTGGAGGGTTGTTCTGAACGCAGCCTATACAAGGCTCTGTCCCTGTGTACAGGCGAGGTGCGGCCTGGAGGACAATTGCCACATCTTTCATTTGCAATGACTCAGTCACTGTTTACTTATCGCAAGGCAATATTCCTCCACCAGCCTTTGTGAAGGACTGTAGGAAGAATACACCCATATTCTCTATGTACTAACAAAAACATATTTGTTATACCAAGAATGAATAATGCGTTTTTTTATATATCCTATCAAGCCAACATTCTCAGATGGGAAACAGGGACGTCATTTGAAATCTATACATGGTGGCATTGTTCAATCCTTGTGCTCCAAGGATGGGGCCCCATAGCACAATCAGGGGCCCTGACCTCTCTATGTAGCAGCTGACAGTGTCAATGTGTCATTGATCTTAACATGAACAATGTATAAATCGGGGAGGGGCAGCAGAACGTGCCAGCACATTGATAGGGAGCAGTTCTGGGAGTGAAGGTTCTGGTTGTATAACAATCATCATCATCATGACATTGTAAATTCTGACAAATCCAAATTCTTCTATCTCTAGCTTCTTTGGCTTTCTTATAAGGTTTTAGCAGAGGACCAATCCTGGGATTTGTGACTGCATTAGACATACAGGGTACATTTCAGTCTATAGCAAAATTATGAGGGGTTAGAGGGGATCTGTGCCTAACCTTCCAGATGTCTGGCGTCGGCCCCCTCTATACTGAGAACTTCACAGTTTAGCCTATCTTAACAGCCTCTCTCTCACGGGACCACCCTCGTACCCCAGGCCCCATGGCACCTGCATGGGCTGCTATTGGTATTGTTAAATCACTGGTGCTAATCAAAAAAAAAGGAAGTCTCCTAGCATTCCTCTGTTGCTAGGATACAGGCGACTTCTGAAGAAAGCCACCTAACATTTTTCTGTTGGGATACAGGCAGATTCTATTGCTAGAATCCAGGTGGCTTCTGAAGAACATTGCCTAGTGTTCTTTTGTTGATAGGACTCAGGCAGCTTCCACCACATGGTGCCCCTCTGTTACTAGGACACAGGTGACTTCTGAAGGGAGCCACCTAGCATTCTTTAGTTGCTAGGATGCATGCAGCTTCTGCTGCTTAGTGTCCTTCTGTTGCTAGGGCCCAAATGGATTTCGAAGGAGGCCACCTAGCGTTCTTCTGTTGGCTAGGAAGCAGACAGCTTCTGTTGCTAGGACACAGGTGGCTTCTGAAGGAAACCACCTAACATTCTTCTGTTGCTAGGATACTAACAGACTATATTGCTACAATCCAGGCACCTTCTGCAGGACATTACCTAGTGTTCTTTTGTTACTAGGACACAAGCATCTTCTGCCACATAGCAATCTGTCTGTTGCTAGGGCACAGGTGGCCTGTGAAGGGAGTCGCCTAGCATTCTTTAGTTGTTAGGATGCATGCAGCTTCTGCTGCTTAGTGTCCTTCTGTTGCTAGGGCCCAGATGGCTTCTGAAGGATGCCACCTAGCGGCATTCTTCTGTTGGCTAGGAAGCAGACCGCTTCTGCTGAATAGCATCTATGTGTTGTTAGGACACAGGTGGCTTCTGAAGGTCTTGCCTGGAAGGGGGAAGACTGAGCAAAGCTTTTTACTTCTATTGACTAAATATGGGCATGGGTTCATGTAAGGGCACTGGCGTCACCAGAACCCCATCCCTTTTTATTTACATGTGCTGCGGTGTGTGGAATGACATTGCCTGCAGTTGATTGGACTAGTAAATGGCGCAAAGTGGAAGTTTGGATAGACATGAGTTTGAAGGATGGCCAGGCTCATCTCTGCTTCTGGCTATTGAGTCCCACTCTCTGCTCATCAAACAGCGGTCTGGTTTACCACTTTTTTTTTTTTACAAATTTCAGGGTTAAATTTTTTTAAATTCCTTTTTTTTTTTTTAATTACTTAAAACCCGCCCAACCAAACAATTCTATATTTTAATGAAAGCAGAGGTCCTGTAAAATAAGACGGTGGCAGTTGCAGTTTTTTCTGTTTTCACTGTATTTGTGCAAATTTTTATCAAGTCTATATTTTCAGGGGAAAAAAATCACTAAAATAATATTTAGTACACACAAACGCAATATAATTCCCAATTGTTGGCTGAAAGATAAGACTGTGTTAAGTAAATGGATACCAAACATGTCAAGCCTTACCGCTGCACACTTAAGTACGCTGGACGGCAAGTGGTTAAATCCTTAAAACCAGTTGTTCTTCTTATTATTATTCAGGATTTATATAGCGCCAACAGTTTACGCAGCGCTTTACAACTTGAGGGTAGACAGTACAAATACAATACACAGTAGGAATCGGAGTGATATTAGTGGCCCAAAATGTATGGTTGCATTTTTTAAAGAGTAATTCCAGCCAAAACCTTTACAGTTTACAATGAAATTGAACATAATGAGCAAGGATTAGAGCCTCTGCCAGGCGTCTTAACCCTTTCCTTCACTGTGAAAAATGAAGAAAAAGTTTTTGGCTTTAGAATATTCAGCCAACCTATATCGCCACCTACTGGTTAAAGCTATGTGATGTACATTTTAATATTGCATCCCTTGTACCCATCCTGTGTGACCCTCAGGGCACTTGCAGACAAGGTTTTGACGCTTGCCCAAGCCAGGAAAGGAAAAGTATTCTTCAGATGGGTTTCTAGCAGTTAAATCGGTTGGTTTATCTGGGTCATACCATCTTACTTTTCTCTGTGCTGTTCATCCCTTTCCTCTTTCTGTTTTTTTCCTGTAACGGAAAGTAATCTCAAATGTGGCGCAAGTCATTTGAAAGGGAGCTCAGATGTGGGAGCACGTGACAGTCTCTGAAGCATGTCCCCAACAACCCCAATAGCACGTTCTCTGTTCATCTTCTGCAGCATGCCTTTTTGTTTCTTACAATTTGCTGTGGCATGTCTAGTCTCCGACCATCTCCCACTGTATGTATACACTCTCTGGCCATTTCCTGTATCATGTCTGCAGTCTCTGACCATCTCTTATCAGGTCTGCAGTCTTTCTGACCATCTCTTGTATCGGGTCTACGGTCTCTCTGACCATCTCTTGTATCAGGTCTGCAGTCTCTCTGACCGTCTCTTGTATCAGGTCTGCAGTCTTTCTGACCATCTCTTGTATCGGGTCTACGGTCTCTCTGACCATCTCTTGTATCAGGTCTGCAGTCTCTCTGACCGTCTCTTGTATCAGGTCTGCAGTCTCTCTGACCGTCTCTTGTATCAGGTCTGCAGTCTCTCTGACTGTCTCTTGTATCAGGTCTGCAGTCTCTCTGACCGTCTCTTGTATCAGGTCTGCAGTCTCTCTGACCGTCTCTTGTATCAGGTCTGCAGTCTCTCTGACCGTCTCTTGTATCAGGTCTGCAGTCTCTCTGACCGTCTCTTGTATCAGGTCTGCAGTCTCTCTGACCGTCTCTTGTATCAGGTCTGCAGTCTCTCTGACCGTCTCTTGTATCAGGTCTGCAGTCTCTCTGACCGTCTCTTGTATCAGGTCTGCAGTCTCTCTGACCGTCTCTTGTATCAGGTCTGCAGTCTCTCTGACCGTCTCTTGTATCAGGTCTGCAGTCTCTCTGACCGTCTCTTGTATCAGGTCTGCAGTCTCTCTGACCGTCTCTTGTATCAGGTCTGCAGTCTCTCTGACCGTCTCTTGTATCAGGTCTGCAGTCTCTCTGACCGTCTCTTGTATCAGGTCTGCAGTCTCTCTGACCGTCTCTTGTATCAGGTCTGCAGTCTCTCTGACCGTCTCTTGTATCAGGTCTGCAGTCTCTCTGACCGTCTCTTGTATCAGGTCTGCAGTCTCTCTGACCGTCTCTTGTATCAGGTCTGCAGTCTCTCTGACCGTCTCTTGTATCAGGTCTGCAGTCTCTCTGACCCTCTCTTGTATCAGGTCTGCAGTCTCTCTGACCCTCTCTTGTATCAGGTCTGCAGTCTCTCTGACCCTCTCTTGTATCAGGTCTGCAGTCTCTCTGACCCTCTCTTGTATCAGGTCTGCAGTCTCTCTGACCCTCTCTTGTATCAGGTCTGCAGTCTCTCTGACCCTCTCTTGTATCAGGTCTGCAGTCTCTCTGACCGTCTCTTGTATCAGGTCTGCAGTCTCTCTGATGAAGGCGTGCATACCTAGTGCCTTACCAGAGATAATTTAATAAAAAAACTTTTGTATAAAAGTGAGTACACAAAAGGCCATAAACACAGTGCATGGACATGCACAGAACACTGGGTACAGCTAATGCATTTTCGGGGGCGCACCCCCTTCCTCAGAGGCTCACTTTACTGATCAGCATAGAAAGATGTTGTAGGGTATCTGTGCTCTCGGTTGGTAAATGACACCAGGACACAGGTGTTTGGTGTTTTTCTTTTGGAGGATTAATTGACCAATTGCGTCCCCAGGGGTGAAGAGTCCTTGTTAGTAAGCTACTATGACAAATACAATTCCCATTACTTCCTCTGAGTAACCAGAACACTTAAAGCAGAACTACACGGCATCTGAACACCGCAAACCAAAAATGCCATTTCATTAATTTTAAATTTTTAAAGTAAACCCCCCATCCATCCATTTCTCCATGCTTTGTTTTACTGAGCAATCACTTTGAAAAACAACCCCACTGAGCATTTCTGGAAGTGGCCATCTTGAGTAAGGGCAGGTGATTCATAGTTACATAGTTGATGAGGTTAACAAGACACAAGTCCATTAAGTTCAACCTATGTGTGTGCTTTTATGTCAGTATTACATTGTATATCCCTGTATGGTGTGGTCATTCAGGTGCCTATCTAATAGTTTTTTTTAATTATTGATGAATTATCGATTCATGTACCGTTTACTTCCTGGAATCCATCTGCCCTTAGCTCAGGCATGCAGACAGGAGGACAGGAGGGTGTGCTTAGGTGAATAGGCCAGGTTCACACTATTGCATTGTCTGCATCCTGCATTTGCATTGAAACAGCAGCTTATTCATTTGAATAGACTGCTGTACCTGTGGAAAAACGCAGGGAAAGGGTCCCTGTACCTTTTTTAAAAAATAAAAAAAATAAATAAAAAAAAATGCAGCTGCTCTGCGTTTTCAGATCTGTGTGGGTGCCATTAAGAATCAATGGCACCATCCCCCGCGTCTCCAAAAGAGCAGAATGTTTTGGGTGCAAAAACAAATGCCATTTACACGCTGTCCCCCACCCTCAACAGTGTGAACCTACACTCAGCCTCAATGTTTTATGTAGTTAGCAGGGAAAAAAAGACTTGAAATAAGGAAAATCAAAAAAATCAAAGCAACAAATTACCAAAAAAATGTGTGAACAAATAAAAGGAAAATTTCTGGAAATAAATAAAACTCCAATGCACATGGCTTGGGGCCTCCTGTGGTTATCTGGAGACCTCCTATACAGCCCCTTTTTTTTGTCTTCTCACGTCAAATAGTTGTCACCATATACAGTAATTCCCTGTCTCAAGGAGCAAGGTGGCCAGAGAGATAATTGGTGCAAATACAGTAGTTCTCAACGCGTTTAATGAAGCAGGGGCCAACTTCATCAGGAGAAGGTAAAATCTGCAATACAGAGTATAAGACAGATATCAGATTAAAAACACTCTTATGGAGCAATAAATTATTACCATATAAATGCATATGTACCTTGTGTATCAAACCACTGTCATATTATATAAAATGGTTAACGCTGCTAAAAAAATGGGGGAAGTGGCTAACAGTTTGGCAAAAGAGAGAAAGGGGGGAGTAAAGAGGACATCTTTTGGGGTTGGCCACTAGAAAAAGAAATGCAACTGGTGTCAGGTGGTGGGCACTGGATACTTTTTTTTGTTTTCTTAGATAATAGAAGATCTTTTGGTTGGGCTTTAAATGGTTTTGGTTGGAGCGTTAAGATAACATTTACAAGCATACAAATCTAGTATAGGACAAACCACAAAAGAAAAAATTCAAACCTAGTATAGGACAAACCACAAAATAAAAAATACAAACCTAGTATAGGACAAACCACAAAATAAAAAATACAAACCTAGTATAGGACAAACCACAAAATAAAAAATACAAACCTAGTATAGGACAAACCACAAAATAAAAAATACAAACCTAGTATAGGACAAACCACAAAATAAAAAATACAAACCTAGCATAGGACAAACCACAAAATAAAAAATACAAACCTAGTATAGGACAAACCACAAAATAAAAAATACAAGCATACAAACCTAGTATAGGACAAACCATAAACCATAAAATACAAAATACAAACCTAGTATAGGACAAACCACAAAATAAAAAATACAAACCACAAAATAAAAAATACAAACCTAGCATAGGACAAACCACAAAATAAAAAATACAAACCTAGTATAGGACAAACCACAAAATAAAAAATACAAGCATACAAACCTACTATAGGACAAACCATAAACCATAAAATACAAAATACAAACCTAGTATAGGACAAACCACAAAATAAAAAAATACAAGCATACAAACCTAGTATAGGAAAAACCATAAAATAAAAAAATACAAACCTAGTATAGGACAAACCACAAAATAAAAAATACAAACCTGGTATAGGACAAACCACAAAATAAAAAATACAAATCTAGTATAGGACAAACCACAAAATAAAAAATACAAGCATACAAACCTACTATAGGACAAACCATAAAATAAAAAATACAAACCTACTATAGGACAAACCATAAAATAAAAAATACAAACCTAGTATAGGACAAACCACAAAATAAAAAATACAAACCTAGTATAGGACAAACCACAAAATAAAAAATAAAAACCTAGTATAGGACAAACCACAAAATAAAAAATAAAAACACAGATTTTGGAGCTTTTGTACCTTGTGTATGAAACCACAGTGATCAGAGGGATATTTCCCACCACACGCCAACCTGTAGGTGTTATAATAATGATAATAAATATGGAATCTTTATTGAATAAAAAAAATAAATAAATCGCCCCCATTTTATGTTTTTCTGCTACTTTTGAGAAGTTATTCCAAGAAACAAATTTCGGTAGCCAGTTTATCTGAAACACTGGGACACATGTCACGCTTTTGCTCTTTTTGTAGAAGATTCCCGCTGCTCACCTCGTTCCTCTTGTTCTCTCCCTGCAGGAGTTCTGCGATGACCCTCGCCTCTTCGTGGATGGCATCAGCTCGCACGACTTGCACCAGGGACAGGTTGGGAACTGCTGGTTTGTGGCGGCCTGCTCCTCGCTGGCTTCTCGTGAGGCCTTGTGGCAGAAGGTAAGGAGTTTAAAACAATTCACCATATCTAAGGAACTGATTGTCCTACCTGGCTCATCAAGGGGCCATTCCTTCTGTAAGGATCTTGGGGTTGATGAAAACTGGACAGAATAAAATAAGCACAAATTCTGTTTTTAGCGTTATACAGTTTTTTCTAATGAAGCTCAGTGATTGGAGGGGAGAGCACAGGATTGCCACCTTTTGATTAAGGTAAACCTGAACAGGGGGGAGTGCAGATTGCGCAAAGCTGTGTGCCAAAATAATTGGGAAGGGTTTAATAAAACATGTTGCGTAAGGGTCAATGTGTGATTAAAAAAACACTAAGGATTTTTTTCATTGTGCAAAATTTTCCTGTGTCATTCCTTTGTATACACTTGTGAGGTGATAAGATATCGGCCCCAAATTGATTGTACGGGTGAGACATAGACATGGGCACATGGTGTGCCCGGACATCTTTGGAATAGACAGAGGGATGGGGGGCTTACAACTCTAGGAAAGAAAACTGTTGGGGAGGACAACCACAAGATGGGCAAGGAGTGTCTGACATTTTGGCAAAAGAGACAGGGGGAGAGGTGGGGGGAAAGTTGACACCTTTGGGGGATAGGGTAGGCATCCACTTTGGAAGAACGACAGGGGTAGAGGGAGTTGGGAGACAGAAGGTGAAGGAAAGAGACCTCTTTTGGGTTGACCACGTGGAAAAATAAATCCAACTGAGGGTAGGTGTGTGGCACTGTACCCATGTTTCTTTTTTTTCCTTTGTGCCTAAAGAGGTCTTGGATCAGCAACTCTCCAAAATCAAGGGGCTTCCTAGTCAAGGGGCATACTAGACTTACGTTAGTTGATGAATATTCAAACCAGAAGCAATGCCAAAGACACAATACAAGTCCAAACAGTGGCGGCTGGTGGTATATTTTTGCACCCACCACAACACGGGCAAGGGCTTTTTTTTTCAGTGGGAATGCAGTCCTGGAACCTCCAGCACAGAATGTATTTTATGGCAAGGGGTGCTGGCATGTGCTAGAGTGTCTATTGTTGTTGGTTGCTGAGGGATCTGTGGTCACTGGTGGGGTTGTATTTTTGTGTGGGAGTCTATTGTTGCTGGCTGCTAGGAGATCTGTTGTTGCTGGGGTGGTATTTTGTTTCGGCGGGGGTCGATTGTTGGTGGGGGGTAGGTCTGTTGTGTGGGGGATCTATTGTTGCACGGGTGGGGTCTAATGTTGCTGGGTGGTCTACTGCTGCTGGGGTGGGGGTCTGTCATATTCCATATAAATGGCTTAGTAGCACAAAATGATAATTGGTTCTGTATTCTCTAAAAGGGGTGATGGTGGGTAGGGGGTGGAGCCAAGAGACAGTGCTCAGAGGTGGGTAGGGGGCAGAGATTAAGGGGGCAGTTCCTGCACCTATTCTCCTAGGGGAAAAAAAACTCTGCTGTTTGCCATTTGTGGATTATTAAAGAGCATACTTAAACTCTTTGTGTTTTTGCCACTCCTTCTCTTTCACATATACATAAACTTGGCAAAAGAGACAGCGAGGGGAGGCGACAACTTTGGAGACTCTCAAATTATAGAGTTAGGACTGCAGTACATTGGGGTGCTATGAGGTGGCCACTGCTGTTTACGCATGTATTTGCAAATGTGTGCAAACTAAACCCTTTTGTTTTTAACGCAAGCTGTTAGACAGGGTCAATTTGATTTGTTGCAGGCTGGCTGGGAGTTTTGGTTTTGTTTATTGAAATGCGTTGCCCGTTCAATGTGCGCCTTACTGAAAAGGCCAGTTATAGGTTGGGGTGGTTGCCGTTGGTGTGTATCTAATCACAGCCTTGAGCAAGATGTATTACTTTGACTGTAGTGGGAAAAAAAATAAATGGTCAGAAGTCAGGGCTGTGTATCGTATAGTACAGGAGTACTGTGTTTGTTTTTTTGTTTTTTTTGCAAGTCCACAGATTTGTATTGCAACTGTGTATTTAAATGTCTGTCAACATGTATATTTTAATTAAGCTTTTTCCGCAAATATTGTTACTGTACACTTTCACACACCCAGCTATAGATGGGGTATGGGACTGGCTCAGATATCATCTTTTCAGCTGTAGCTGTGTTATTCTCTCCCCCCCATGGGATCACACACGTAGGTCAGAAGAGTCTACAGAGGACTCATTAGATTTGGTTTCCTTGTGCAGTTGCCTAGAGGCGTTGTGGTGCCCCCTGACTCCCCGGAGAGCAGAATTCACTGTTTATTCCAGTGTGTGTGATTCATACGGCAAATTATAATAGCAAACATAGCGTAATATTTACTCAAACTTTTCTCTGATTTCATAAAATACGTGGAGGGAGGTTTAATTCCATCAGAGGCACTATAAAGTGTAAATGTGTACCACAACTCTGAAAACAATAGACCAATCACTCAGCTAGTGTATTTATGAGATGCATGCTTATATAGATTTGCTACATGCCAGCTGAAAGCTGAGATAAGGCTTACAGTGGGAGTACATGCTCTGAAAGCTGAGGGGTGGGAAGTATGGTTGCCACCTCATCCCTTTAAACCCGAACACATATTAATTACACAGGTTCTGTGTCTGATTAAGGTGGTAATTAAACTCACTTGGCGCCTTATCTGCATTTAATTAGCCTCAGAACCTGTGTAATTCATATGTGTTCAGGTTTAAAGGGATGAGGTGGCAACTCTAGTGGGAAGGCTGATTGGGTGACGGAGTTCAATATTAGCTGCTCTAATCACTGGACAAAAAAGGACAATTTGTGGGACTCTATATGAAGCACATTACTAAGTCAAATGAACCAATCAATGTAAGCATGGTTATTTCTTTATTACAAAAGGTATACATACACATGTACAATAGTACATGTACAATAGTAACAAATAAACAAATTGGTATAATATAGAGCTTTTCCCTGATGCCACGTCACAGTTTCCATGTCTAACATCTGTGCCATATTTTAGTCTACTATAATGAACCAATCCCTCATTGTTGTTATGCCTATATGCTACTACGACAGTTACGGTCTACATACCCAAGGTTTATTACTATGTATTTGTCGAGACAATTGTTTTATATTCTGAATTGTTCAGACTTCATCTATTGAGACTTATTATATTATACCACTTTATTTATTTGTTACTATTGTACATGTGTATGTATACCTTTTTGTAATAAATAACCATGCTTACATTGATTGGTTCATTTGACTTAGTAATGTGCTTCATATAGAGTCCCACAAATTTTGTCCTTTTTTGTCCAATTATCGGGGATGGAGGTAAAATTTGCTGTTGCCTCATATAAAGTCCCAAACTTAGTTTTAGATTAGTCTTAGTTTTTTTTGTTCTGCTCTAATCACTGTTGCCCTCCTTACTCCCCAAAATAAGTCCCATTTGTGCCACTTGGCTACCTGTCCCTCTTCCTCATTGCATAGAAATAAATGCACTCTTGGGCAACCCAGGCTTTCATGTTATGGTTGATGATATTTTTTTTGGTTGACCCGGGAGAAATCGGGAGGCAGGGCAATGAGGAGCAACTTTTTTAACAGATGTATTGACAGAAATTTTCTCAGGTGATTTCTGCACGTGCGCAATCATTACATAGAAGTAAATGCACTCTTGGGCAACCCAGGCTTTCATGTTACGGTTGGTGGCTTTTTTTTTTTTTTTTTTTGGTTGACCATGGGAAATGAGGAGGCCGGACAATGGGGAACAACTTTTTTTTAATGGGTTTATTGACAGAAATTTGCAGAACAAATCCCCATAATCTTGAATGGAGCCTTACACCTACCCTAGAAATGTTAGGGGTTCAACCCCGTTTATGTCAATGGGGAGTTATTCCACAGCCAGCATTGGAGAAAATTTTGGCCTAAAAGATCTAAACACTTTGCAGATGCTATCATTAGTAGGCAAGTAAACATCTGGTTGGAAGGTGTGTGTGTGTGTGTGTGTGTGTGTGTGTGTGTGTGTGTGTGTGTGTGTGTGGCGGGGTTCTCGGTTAGGTTTTTGTTGCTTAACATGTGGTTGTCCTTTATACAATTCCCTTTCACTTCCTTAGTAAATTTATTTGGGCAAAATTGCCATTTGCAGGCTAAGACCACCCAAAATTGCTTTCAGTAGTGGGTGAGACTTTCAGGCATTGCGTGTCTGTTTTAGAACTTTCTGAGGTTCCTGGCTCTGCAGTCTGCACCCCCACCTCTGCACGATTCAAAGGCATTACCCTCTACATTTTTAATGCTGTGAAATAAGTGAAGAAAATGGTTGAGTGAGACCTGGTTTGCTATGTTACATTGGTGAAGGGGGGTTGGGGAAATAGTTTGGAGACAATTTGGATTGTTGATCTCTTGGGGTCTCAGAAATATAAGCAGCTGATGGTTGAGCCAATCTGCCGGATATCCACCCAATTGCAAAATTATTACTTTTTGAATGAATTGTACCATCAATATTCGCCTTCAGAAGTAAATGATCACTGTGGCCAATTCTTAATTCCTTTTTTAATAAGATTGAACTGGAAGTTTAAGATTTTTTTCCTATAAAAGCAGTAATGTGACCTCAAGAAATTGGATTAATGTCACAATATATTATTCTTTTCTGTAGCTGAGTCATTCCATGGTCAGCTAAGGGTGTTCCTCTGTACCATCTAATGAGCTTTCAGAGGCACAAAGGATCTCATAACTCACAAAGTATTTAAAGAGACCTCTTCATCTGTACTGCCACACAGTAGCATGTCCAGACTTAACTCCATAATTTCCATAGCATAGCATTCAAGGGCCTAAAAGGATACTGGGACAAGGTTCTTGGGCACCCAAGGTGCAAAGGCTAAAGTTCACCTTCTTCTTCTTTTATAAGCTGTGGACTACTTCGGCAGCATAGATTGCATTTTACCTTTTTTTTTTTTTTTTTATTTCGCCTCCCTCCCATTCTGCTGAAATGACCAAAGCGGTCAGCTCTTTTGAGTACCCCTTGGCCTGGCCCTGGGATTTGTCTGGTAATGCTGCTTTGACTAGCACAGCTGCTGGCTGTCGCCTCTTTTGCCTGGCCCTGGGGCTTAGAATGTGTTTTACTGCTTTGGATGGTGCAGCTCCCAGTGTACTTTAAGCCCACCACTGACACCATTTCTCCAGGTCTGCCTTTGTCCCTTCCAGTGTTCAGTTAATCACATAATTCATTAAAATGATGTCAACGCAGACTGCGTTTTGTAAATGGCCGAGCGTTGGTGGGACATGACACCAGCACTGGTGTCCATTAGAACTGGAGTATTGATGCTGAGAGGGGAGTCTATGTTGGTTAGTTGTACAGAAGTAGCTTTATCATCTGCTATTACTAAAGAATGTGTGTTTTTATTTTATTTTTTTACATAGGAGTTTTTAATTTTTAATATATTTTTTTTTCCCAAATCATCTTCCAGAACAGCTAATGAGATATGGGCACCTCTAGGACTTGTCTTTTTTTCAACCTGACTATGCTGTTTGTTAGAGCAAAGGCAACCAACCATTAATACATTTGGTCAACTGGCAAACTTTTATAAAAATTTTTACAGAACCCTGTTGATCCGGATAGAAAGCAATTGGACCCTCACTGGGATTTCTTTAGTTAGTTTGCCCATTGGTCAATGAAAATAATGCATTTATTTATTTTTTTATTTGAAAGAAAAATTGAGATAGAACATTTGTTTGGCCACCTTTTGTGGCTGGAGGTTGCACAACAAAATCAGCACTTTTAAAAACGAACTTTATCTTGCCTAAAAGGGCTGGAATTGTACAGGGTTTTAGTAGATTAGGGCAAAACAATCTGTTAATTCAGAAAAAACTAAATCTACAATGTAAGCAACAATGCACACCCACCCTTTCAAAGCCTTAGCTTTCAATACTGTTAGAAATTGTACTTATTTTGAATTGAGGTGTCTTCTAGCTAGTCTTGTGATGTGATGGGTTATTCCTTTCTTGTCCAGTGTCAGTGGTGGGCTTTCCTTTTTGATTTGGAATGATAATCCCGTAGTATTAATCAGTACACTTGGAGCCCAGGATAGTTTGATGACACGCCCCCAAGGGGTTTTTCATGAACAGACTGGGCTTACAAGAACAAGTTGAACAATGCAGTTAGACAGAGCAGAGCTCTGAAGGTGAGTATTTAATCAAAAACTGCAATTTTTTTTATATCAGATTGGTAATGTACTTTTGTTCTTTCTATATGTGGAGTTCTGATATAACAAGCTGGGATGACGATTTTAACATCCTGACTGAATCATGGTCACAGTGGAACAACAGTAATATATGGTTATTAAAGGACAAAACTTGGCCTAGTTCAGCCTTTCTTAACCTTTTCAACATAGAGAAACCCTTGAAATTACTTTTTCTGGTCTCGGGGGGAACCCCTGCTAAAAATGATATCTATATCTATATCTATTACAATTCATGATACATTAGTGCAGGGCTCAAAATTGCAAGTCATCATGAGCTACTAGCCAGGCCTTAAGAGTTACTCCCCTCCAGTTGCCCCACCATACCCCTACCCTGCCCCTAATTCCACCCCTAAACACGCCCTGGTAAATTATCTCAAGAAAATGGTGCTTAAATGTTTTATGCAGAATTAAGTTACAAAAATAAATATGAACAACTTTATCAATGCAGCGTGACCTGTGCCCACCAATGCAGCCTTGCCTGTGCCTATCATTGCAGCATGACCAGTGCAGAGGAAGAGAGAGGGCGGCCGGATCATCACAGAGCGGGGATTGCCAGCCGTAGCAGCTTACATTAGAATTGCCATCCACTCATGGTCACACACAGCCTCGCCTCCTGACCTGGAGCTTGTAACAGACAGAATGCCAGTCCAATACTGGGATGTGTTGGTCTGTAACAGGCACCGAGTCAGGAGACGGGGCTGTGTGTGACAGCGAGCGGACGGCAATTCTAATACAAGCGGTTACAACGGGCAAACCCCGCTCTGTGATCCTGCCAGCTCGCCTGTTCCTCCACTCTCACTTCCCCTGGGGGCGATTGCTGGGAGAACAACTCCCATTCAACTCCGCTTGCCAGCGGTGATCCCCCCTTCCCCTGCTCAGAGGCAGCCTATGCTCAACAGAAACAATTTTTCACTCGAAAGTGAAACATTTGAGGGCTGCATTAGTGTGATGTCAGAGGGAATGCTCCTTCCACTTGTGGTCAATGGGAAGATTTACCCCCTTACAGATAGCTAAAAAAAAACCAAAGGTGTCAATGGGAACTTATCTGAGAGGCAGAAATTGGTCATTGCTCAAGGAACCCCCAACAAACACTGGAAGAACCCTAGGGTTCCATGGAACACTGGTTGAGAAACCCTAGTCTAGTTAATGTTATAGGAGTAAAATTCATAAGCGCTATTCCAGAGAACTTTGGTCAGGCTTGCAGAGATGTACAGTAAAGGCATCTTGTTAACTGTACTATTACAGTTTCTTTTCTCCTGACATAGTTTCTAAGGTAACCTACGCCATTACTGAGTTCCCTCTAGACATGTTTACATAAGCTATTACGTGGTTCTTAAGCTGTAAATTAGGCAAGAGAGCATCCGCAAATAATCCCCAAGGAGGCCTTGCTTCAATGGAGGGGGTTGCTTAGCACTGGAGCGAGAGCGGTAGGTGAAGAGGAGAAATGCAGGTAACCACAGCATTAGTTCATACCTGCTTTGTACAACGAAAAGACCTCTTGAAGAGTTCTCCTTGAAAAGTCTGAAGACTATGGCCTCAGAGAAATCAGAACTCGAGCTCTCCTTCACTGAAGACATGCAACTTACCAAGTACATGCGTATACGTGCCCACAGCCTCCAGCAAAACAATGCCAAGCCCCAAGATGGTGAAAAAGTATTGAAAGCCAACGAATATATCTACCGCCTGGACTTCAGTAAGCAGAGACTTCAATTTTTATGGTGGAACGTTCACCTTAAATCAGCCGGCAAGGTGGTCATCACGGGGACTTCCCAGCACTGGACACCAGACCTCACCAACCTCATGAATCGCCAGCTCCTTGACCCATCGGCCATCTTCTGGATGGAACCAGGACAGACTGAGGTTGAATGCAATGAGGCAGATGCCCAAGAATTCGGGGAAAGGTTGTGTGAGCTAGCCAAAATTCGAAAGGTCATGTACTTTGTCCTCACCTTCTTAGATGGGGCTGAACCCTCCAATATCCAATGTTCTGTTAGCTTCAAAGCCTGAAAAGACTCGTATATATTTTGGTTCTATACAAAGGCTAGAGAACTGTCATGTGGTTGGTCGACTATTAAGTTGTACATTCTTTTTGTTTGGTGTAATCTATTTAATTTCTACAATATATTTTTATTGCCAAATTCTTAGTCTGTAGAAAACAATTCAACTTTGTAACTACTTTAGGATGTGTTAAAGCTAAAGTGGCAATCATTGTGCATCACAGTCGCCATGATGTGATGACACTGACAAAAGTTGAGTTATAGTTTCATTAGCTACATATATCTGTGTACAGAACCAACTAACCAAAAAAAAAATCAAAAAGCTTAAGTTGAAGCAATTAACAAAATTTGCAATTTAAATAAATGTTTACTTTTCTTCAGAGATACCTGATTTTCCGTCACTGTAAAGTCATAAATGTAAGATTATTATTTTGGGGTTTTTTTTGGTGCTCCAATAGTTTTGTTAGATTATTTGTATTTCATATATGATTCTTTAGTGAACTAACCATATGAGAAAGAGGAAACGAAAGTTTAACTGTTCATTTAAGTGTGTGAGTAAACTCCAACAATGAACGTCTCCTATTTGCTCTCTTTTGGTATATTGGTCTACAGAACCATGTTATGGGGAAGAGACGTGGAAATATTCAGTACTTCTGCCTAGGGTGACAACGCATCTCCACCATGGATACAGTACAGTCAGTGAGTGTTGTTACCTTAGAACAGAGTGCATTTATGTAGGGTCACCAGGTAAAAAAAAAAAAACGTAATGCAGCCGCCATCTAAGTTAATATGAAATATCACATTTTTGTTCTTGTGTTTAGATACTTTGGTGTTCTTCTGTATCACACAAGGTACCTTTTTTTTATTTTTTATTTCCCCGACCTTGAATAACTGAAACCTAGGAAGGATTATTTATCATGTATGTATTGTGTAGTGTAAGCGGCCACCTTGTGAAGTAACCTATAGTGACAAACATTCAAGATTGCACAACTTTGCATCCACAAATCTGTGGTTTTATCTTCATCTGTTAACCTTAATTTCCAATCGGCTAGTTCCTTTTGATTAACTTTTTTGGCAGTTTACCTATTTGGCTGTTTTTGCTGTGAAGTTGTTTTTTTTTTTTTTTTTTTTTTTTTTTTCTTCCACAAATATGCCACGTGTGTACTCTGTTATCATAGTTTAAAATGTTTATGCTTCATCTAAAATATATTTATATATAAACTTATCCCATGGTTATTAATAAAGAGCTTTAAATTTTCTCTCATATGTCATTGTTCTATTTATTTTTTATTTTATCTGTTCAGTTTTGTCGCTGGAAACAGATAAGGCATTCCTTATTAATTGTTGCTAACATTATTTGTTATAATTATTATTTATTATTTTATAATTATTTTATAATCATCATATAATTATTTTTGTTATAATTATCACAGTCCTAAGCTGGCCATACACTGCTGGAAATTCAACCAATCCCTGGTAAACTGGCTGAATTTGAAACTGGGGGTGGCGCTGTTGACACCAGATGACTTAACAAAAGTCGCTTTAAAAATCGACTGAGGGGGGTGGAAATATGTTGCCTGAACATTGACTGCACCCAGGGTCGGGATAAGGGGTGGGCAGAAGGGGTGGCTGCCCTGGGCACTGTGGTGGGGGGGGTGGGTGGTGCCATAAGGAGATTGCTGGGGAGGGGATTTGTGTGTTGGAAGGGGGGTCGCAGGGGATAAGTATTCTAGGAGGAGATTTCTTCCTTTTTTTTTTTTTTTTTTTTTTTTTTTTTTTGGGGGGGGGGGGGGGGGTGCTAAGAGTGGTGATTAAAGGGAGATTAGTGTTGGGAAGGGGATGGGGGGGGGGGGAGATTTGTGCTAGGAGGGGGGAATTGGAGGAATCTGTGATGGGAGGGGGGCATTTGAAGTGGGGTTAGAAGATGTGTACAAGGAGGGGAAATTTTCAGGGTACAGGAATTTGTGCTGAGAGGGGGGATTTCAGCAGGGGGGCAGATTTGTACTGGTAGGAGTGAAAATTTGGTTAGGGGCAGCCATTTGCCATGTTTGCCCTGGGCTCTAGATGACCTTGTCCCGGCACTGACTGCACCTTATCAGATGCTACTACTGTTCGGGTATTCAGGCAGCTGGGTGTCAAGGCTGTCTGAATAAATAGTTGAGATAGAGGGATCCACACTAAGCAGAGGCGGCTAACGGAATACCTGAATGGTGGCCACAAGGGAAAGGGTGCTGACAGGGCCACCCATAAGCAAATTTTGGCCAGTTCATCTGAAAGCTTGGAACCAGATGAAGTTTGCTTAGTGTATAGCCAGTTGAATATAACTATTATAATTTATTATTATTTCAGGTACTTGTATAGCTCAGTCAATTTACGCAGCACTTTACATATACATTGTACATTCACTTCAGTCCCTGCCCTCAAGGAGCTTTCTAAGGTCCCTAACTCCCATTCATACATACTAGGGCCAATTTAGACAGGTTCCGATTAACCTGCCAGCGTGTCTTTAGAGTGTGGGAGGTATACAGAGGAAACCCACACAGGCACAGGGAGAACATGCAAACTCCAGGCAGGTAGTGTCGTGGTCGGGATTCAAACCAGCGACCCTTTTTGCTGCTAGGTGAAAGTGCTAACCACTACACCATAATGAAGATACGTTAACATTTCTGTTTGGTCTTTATTTCTGTCTGTGACCCTATTGGGAAGATTTTCCTTAACTGTCTGCCCCTGTGACACTAGGATGGGAAATTTGCTGCTTAGTTGTAACCCTTGCTTAAAAATGTGCTTTTGTACCTATTGGAGAGATTTTTTTTATAATTTGCTGGCCTGACGTGTGAAGTGAAGGTAAAACGCCCTAACGGAGATGCAGATGGCAATAAAAAAAACCTTTCCTAACTCTTCTCTGTCTTATTTGGGTATAATATTAGGGGGTACTGTGTTGGCCAGAACTGCATTAGAGGGATCACCAGCAGGAGGAACGAGGCCCTGATTCCTCTATAGATCTTTAGTTGTCATCAATGGGATCATTTGCAAGAGGAAGAAGGTCCAGATTCTCCTGAATAGATCCTTAGTTACCAGCAGGAGGAAGGAAGTCCTGATTCTCCTATATAGATCTTTAGTGATCACTAGAGCAGTGTTTCTCAACTCCAGTCCTCAAGGCACCCCAACAGGTCATGTTTTCAGGCTTCTCCATTATTTTGCGCAGGTGATTTGATCAGTTTCACTGCCTTAGTAATTACCACAGCCGTTTCATCTGAGGGAAATCCTGAAAACCTGACCTGTTGGGGCACCTTGAGGACTGGAGTTGAGAAACACTGCACTAGAGGGATCACCAGCAGGCTGAAGGAGGTCCTGATTCCTCTATTTATAGATCTTTGGCGAACACTAAAGGGATCACCAGCAGGGGGAAGGAGGTCCTGATTCTCCTATATAGATCTTTAGTGATCACTAGGAGGATCACCAGCAGGAGGAAGGAGGTCCTGATTCCTCTATATAGATCTCTCATTTGACCTCATTTCAAATACTGTGTTCAGTTCTGGAGACCGGACTTACAAAACAATAATAAGATAGAACAAACTCGGAGATGGGCAACAAAACGGTTTTATCCCTCAGATCCTTCACCATATCAGGAGAGACTGCAGGGACTTTATAAATAGTCTTGACAAAAGAAATGAAAATGGGAACATGATGGAAAGTTTTATATACAAGGGTGTGAATAAGGTACAGGAGGACAGTATTTCCAGTATGGATCCAAGATCAATAACATGGGGACATGACCTCAAACTAGCAGGAAAAAAGTTCAAAACTAACCTTAGAAGGTAGTATTTTACGAAAATTATCTGGTGCTGTAAACAGACTTCCAGCAGAGGTAATGAGTCAGTCAATGTGAATTTAAACTTGGTTATATACAGTGCCTTGCGAAAGTATTCGGCCCCCTTGAACTTTTCAACCTTTTGCCACATTTCAGGCTTCAAACATAAAGATATAACATTTTTATTTTTTGTGAAGAATCACCAACAAGTGGGACACAATTGTGAAGTGGAACGAAATCTTTTGGATTTTTGAAACTTTTTTAACTAATAAAAAAATGAAAAGTGGGGCGTGCAAAATTATTCGGCCCCCTTGCGTTAATACTATGTAGAGCCACCTTTTGCTGCGATTACAGCTGCAAGTCGCTTGGGGTATGTCTATCAGTTTTGCACATCGAGAGACTGAAATTCTTGCCCATTCTTCCTTGCAAAACAGCTCGAGCTCAGTGAGGTTGGATGGAGAGCGTTTGTGAACAGCAGTTTTCAGCTCTTTCCACAGATTCTCGATTGGATTCAGGTCTGGACTTTGACTTGGCCATTCTAACACCTGGATACGTTTATTTGTGAACCATTCCTTTGTAGATTTTGCTGTATGTTTGGGATCATTGTCTTGTTGGAAGATAAATCTCCGTCCCAGTTTCAGGTCTTTTGCAGACTCCAACAGGTTTTCATCCAGAATGGTCCTGTATGTGGCTGCATCCATCTTCCCCTCAATTTTAACCATCTTCTCTGTCCCTGCTGAAGAAAAGCAGGCCCAAACCATGATGCTGCCACCACCATGTTTGACAGTGGGGATGGTGTGTTGAGTGTGATGAGCTGTGTTGCTTTTACGCCAAACATATCGTTTTGCATTGTGGCCAAAAAGTTTGATTTTGGTTTCATCGGACCAGAGCACCTTCTTCCACATGTTTGGTGTGTCTCCCAGGTGGCTTGTGGCAAACTTTAGACAAGACTTTTTATGGATATCTTTGAGAAATGGCTTTCTTCTTGCCACTCTTCCATAAAGGGCAGATTTGTGCAGTGTACGACTGATTGTTGTCCTATGGACAGACTCTCCCACCTCAGCTGTAGTTCTCTGCAGTTCATCCAGAGTGATCATGGGCCTCTTGGCTGCATCTCTGATCAGTCTTCTCCTTGTCTGAGCTGAAAGTTTAGAGGGACAGCCAGGTCTTGGTAGATTTGCAGTGGTCTGATTCTCCTTCCATTTCAAAATGATCGCTTGCACAGTGCTCCTTGGGATGTTTAAAGCTTGGGAAATCTTTTTGTATCCAAATCCGGCTTTAAACTTCTCCACAACAGTATTACGGACCTGCCTGGTGTGTTCCTTGGTCTTCATGATGCTCTCTGCGCTTTCAACAGAACCCTGAGACTATCACAGAGCAGGTGCATTTATACAGAGACTTGATTACACACAGGTGAATTCTATTTATCACCATCAGTCATTTAGGACACCATTGGATCATTCAGAGATCCTCGCTGAATTTCTGGAGTGAGTTTGCTGCACTGAAAGTAAAGGGGCCGAATAATTTTGCACGCACCACTTTTCAGCTTTTTAATTGCTAAAAAAGTTTAAAATATCCAATAGATTTCGTTCCACTTCACAATTGTGTCCCACTTGTTGGTGATTCTTCACAAAAAATTAAAATTTTATATCTTTATGTTTGAAGCCTGAAATGTGGCAAAAGGTTGAAAAGTTCAAGGGGGCCGAATACTTTCGCAAGCCACTGTATATGCTTAAAAAGTCAACAAAAAAGACAAAACAAATCTAAAAATTGGCCAACTCGATGGATTGTGTATTTAGCAATGACTCCTTCTTTTTTTTTTTTTTTTTTTTTTTTTTTTTTGATGGTGATGGCCTACACCATCAACCATAGCCAAAGTCCAAAACAAACAGACTTGGTACCTAGCTAATGAAAAAATGTTAGCCATACTGGTGGAGATTGAGAAGTCTCCAAAAAGCTTGGGACCCGAAGATAACTTGCTATATTTTTAAACGTTCTATATTGAATATTTAACAGACGCTTGCTAAAATATTTCCTGGATGTTCCAGGGATTTAGGGTATCTTCCCAGCTGCCGGATACTTGTCTCCCTTGTTACCTTTTTCTTTATATCTTCCCCTTTTTGCTTCCTTTCTTGTCCTAAGATACTCTTCTGTAGCGTTGACTTGGCAGTTGGGTTGCCCCAATAACATGTTAATGTACCATTTTATATATGGGTGATCTGACTGATGTGGCTTTGGACAATAATGTTTCTGATCTGTGACTGTACCTTTGGCCAACACTGGGTCTTTATGTATTCAGCTATTGTTTTGCAACATGAAAAACTTCAAGAAATATTTATTTATTAAAAAAATAAATAAAAAAAATACCTAGCTATAGTTTAGTTTTTTAAATACCAAAGACGTTGGGTTTGGCAATCTGTCTGAACTTCCTCTCCATCAGCAGGAGGGAGGTTCAAATGCATTGCACAGTATGCTGCTGGTGTCTGAACCAATGTTGGCAGTGCCAGATGAGCATCCCTGTAATTTTAGAAGTTTTTTACTTGACCACGCAGTAGGTAGAGTGGTAGATTTCAGCAACAATAGTGCAGTTATGCAGCATTTTTGCACAGAACTGTGACATCTCCGTAATAATACTTTTTAGTAGTAATGCATCACTGACCTAAAGTTAGATTTATGGATTAAACATTAGGGTATAGGGGTTAATCTTTAAATGAAGACAAAATGCCAACTTGGGGCTTTCATTGATTTGCACATTGCAATCGGTGAACAGGATACGAGAGCAGAGGGTAAACGGAGGGTAAAAGTCTTACCGTGTTTTCCCGAAAATAAGACCGGGTCTTATACTATTAATTTTGGCTACACAAAACACACTAGGGCTTATTTTCAGGGGATGTCTTATTTATGGTATGTACAATATTGTACATTTATTCAAATACAGTCATGTCATCTTCTTGGATGAAAAAAAATCGATATCCTGATCCTTTAAAGCAGGATAGACAGCACAGTGCTTGTGCTGTGTCATTTACCCCCCTCTGTGTTCTAAAAAACCTATAATAAAACTTTTTTTTAAAAAGTTCCTGTGTCCCCTGTCTTCTCTTTCACTGTCAGCTCAGGCATGAAATGTTGTAATCCCAAAACCTGGTTTAAAGTCTTTGTAAAATTATGTAATCCGTTCTGTAAAAAGGTTATATAATGTGCAGTGTGTCTTTGTGTAACTTTTATTGTGGAAAACACCTTTATTTACACTGCTGCTGGGCGCTCACGTGACCCGCCAGAGCTCTTCTTTCCCACTCTGACTACTGTAGAGGGAGAGGCTGAGATCCCTGCTGACGTCAGCCATGCTCTGAGCACTGCAGAGGGAGAAGCCACTGACGTCAGCCGAGAGGAGAATATCTCCAGCGCGTCCCCTGAGCGGCCAGCGGCGCTGTAAATTTAGGTATTTTCCACAATAAAGTTACACAAGGAGACACGCTGCACATTATATAAACTACAACCTGTCCTATCGGATCGGGTGAGATCTGATTAAAAAGGGACATGCTGTCCGTTTTCGTCCGATCTCTCCATAGGCAGCAGCGGCGCTGGACAAGCCCCTCCCTGCTCAGTGAGTAGAGAGGGACCTGTCATCCGCCGGCTCTGCGGAGATCAACGGAGAGATCTCCTGCTGAGCTGGCGGATTCCGTGGCAGCGGATCCGCCTGGTGTGTATGAAGCCTTAGAGCTATCACTCAAGTGACACTCTATAGCACCCTTTCTCAACCTTTTAACCCTAGAGTGCTCCTTGCCTTGGTGATCAGTGGGAGGAATATCTCATGCGTTGGTCATCAGTGGGAGGAATGACCCATGCGTTGGTCATTCAGTGGGAGGAATGACCCTTGCGTTGGTCATCCAGTGGGAGGAATGACCCTTGCGTTGGTCATTCAGTGGGAGGAATGACCCTTGCGTTGGTCATCCAGTGGGAGGAATGACCCTTGCGTTGGTCATCCAGTGGGAGGAATGACCCTTGCGTTGGTCATCCAGTGGGAGGAATGACCCTTGCGTTGGTCATCCAGTGGGAGGAATGACCCTTGCGTTGGTCATCCAGTGGGAGGAATGACCCTTGCGTTGGTCATCCAGTGGGAGGAATGACCCATGCGTTGGTCAACCAGTGGGAGGAATGACCCTTGAATGAATGAATGATTTGTAAAGCGCAGCAAATGCGAACTGAATCGCCTCAAGGCGCTAGGATAACAATCTCTGTTGTCAGCTTGTTAGAAGAGGAAGGTCTTTAGTTTTTTCCTGAAGGCCTGGTGGTTTTCTTCCATGCGGATGTTGGTAGGAAGAGCATTCCATAGTCGGGGTCCTTGGACTGCGAATCTTCGTTCTCCCTTTGCTTTGTAGCGGTATTTGGGAATGATGAGGAGGTTTTGGTTAGCTGATCGAAGACTGCGATTCGGTGTGTAGTGTTTTATTTTCTCCCGGAGATATAGCGGAGCATTTCCTTGTATACATTTGTGGGTGAGGCAGAGGGTCTTGAATGTGATCCGATTCTTCACGGTTAGCCAGTGTAGACTCTTTAGGGATGGGGAGATGGATTCCCAGGGTTTTTTTCCTGTTAACCTCAAGGCATCTCTCTCAAACTGTGGAGAACCCCCAAGGTTTCAGGAAACCCTGGTTGAGAACGCTTCTCTATAGTATTCCCCTTTGCTCCTCCCCGGCTGCTAAATAAATGGTCCATGTAGGTGAAGAGAGGAGTGGAGGAACCGGGCCAGCACAAACAGCAATTAGACCCTGCCAAAGATAGACATGCAAAAAAGGACAGGGGGCTGTGCTAGGAAATTCACTTCTCCTGAGTAGTCATAAATTCTACCAACTTCTACGACACCCTTTTGCAAGTGAACCAAAAAAAAAAAATTCCGGAGAGCAGAGACACTGCATTTAATCATTTAAAATACTGGATTTTTCTGGCTTTTCCCTGCAACTTCCTAAGTTGGTGCCAGGGTCTGTATAACACTCTGTGACTTGTAAATCCACCTATTCAGCTTGTTCTGAGAGTTAACCCCTGCCCTGCCAGGTGGCTCCAGGTAGACCTGCCCTTGGGGGTAGGCTTCCATCCATTGATGCTGATTAATGAATGAGTTGTATCATGTCAGGAGGCAGATGTGGTTGTCTTCAGGGGCTGCATTGCATCCTCCAGCTGGGAGTAACAAGCTGTGTCACTGATCATCTGTGCAGGAAGCCGCAGATCCGGTACATATGGCAACGTGCTGATTCATAAACAAGGCATTTGTCATGAATAATAAGACTTTCATCTGTAACTGCAGCCTGGGTCTTAAGGACAGGTTATATTTGTGTGTGGCTTTGCAGTCCTGCCAAACTCTGATAGGAAGAGTTCCCCTGATATAAAAGTAGTTTAGATATTTGTAATTAATTATTATTATTATAGTCCCCAAGACATATAAGGGCCTGTTATCTTCCCTTTTTTTTTTTAAATAAAAAAAAAAAAAAATCAAGTCTACCACTGCCAAACCTAACCTTTTGTTACACCTGAGATGTCGTCAGTCTGCTGCAGGCAGGAGGAAGAATTTCCTCAGTCTCCTCTTTCCCCAGTGATCATACTGTACATTGCAGCTTTGTAGAAAGTCGCATAAAGACAGGTGCAGTCTACTTCCTCCACTGCAGGTGGCGCTCGTCTGCAGCGGTCTTGTAGCTGGAGAGGTACACCGTTCCTCTATGGCAGGGATATGCAATTAGCGGACCTCCAGCTGTTGCAAAACTACAAGTCAAATCATGCCTCTGCCTCTGGGTGTCATGCTTGTGGCTGTCAAAGTTTTGCTATGCCTCTTGGGAGTTGTAGTTCTGCAACAGTTGGAGGTCCGCTAATTGCATATCCCTGCTCTATGGTTTCCTAGGTCACTGGGGACACAATCTAGTTGGATGAAGCCACCCCATGTGACACTGGCAGCCATCTTGGATCAGGCAGAGCCTATTTAAGGCCCTGGCTCCCAGGCTTCGTGCGCTTTTGCGAGTTGGTAGAGTAGGGACAGGAACCCCTCCTGTTAGGGACAGCACTATTGGTAGGGAAAGGTTCCTGAGGAGGGAAAGCACAGGGTCTCAACTCCTTTGGGCATCATCCTGTTTGGGATTAAGACAGCCGGGCTGCATTGTGATCTTAACAGATGCTGTCAGTCTGGCTAATACATGCTCTCTTCTCATTACTGGAGACCGTGAGTGTGCCCTGTTGGGCAGCCTTCCCACTGAGTTTGTTGTGAACTGTTGTGGTGCGGTTTCAATATAAGTTGTTTTTTTCATTGCACCTGTGTGAATTATTGTCGCTGCACCTCACCTACTGGCATGCAAGACCAAATCCACCTAAACTATCCTGCCGTGAAGCTGTCAAAGCCGTCAGGCAGCAGGGACATTTCCTGTCCCTTAGCCACATATATGCAAGGGGGCCTGTATACACGCCGCTGCAGGGCAGGAAATGCCTCCGCTGCCTATTTTTGGCTGTTGGCATTTGGCTTTGACTGCTTCCCAGTAGCAGAACTCAGGCGGGTTCGGGCCCATGTCTGAACACACTTAGGCAGCTCATCGCTAGTCACAAGGCGAGGAGCTGCTGCAGGAGCTGATCTTCTTCAAACAATTTCAAAATCGCCAATAACTTCGTATTAGGCTTCACCAATGAAGTTGCTGGCCCCGTGAAGATCAGAAACCTTGGGGGAGATTTACTTTACTAAAAGCTGAAACATGCAGTCTGGAGCAGCTCTGCATAGAAACCAATCGGCTTCCAGGTTTTAGTGTCAAAGCTTAAGTGAACAAGCTGAAGTTAGAAGCCGATTGGCTATAATGCACAGCTGCACCAGATTCTGAGCACCACAGTTTTAGTAAATGCCCCCCCTCCATTGATTTTGTTTGCTGCATGCTTCTTTCAGGCCAGTGCCTTAGAAAGTTTTAAGGTCAGAGACAGCCAGGTAACTCGTTTTCAAAACCAGGGGACCATTGGCGGGTTTGTCACATGAACCGGTCAGCAGATACTGCTCATATCCAGCACAGCTTAAGGAAGATAGACATTGATGAATTCTGATTTGGCTGCTCTGGGTTACTTCCTTTTGCACTTTTTTCCTTATAGAAACAACTAGGTGTATTAGAACCCAGCTTAAGATGGAGCAATCACAGTGATAAATAGAGCAGCTGCATGGTTGCGGACACTCCATTAATCAGCTCTCAGCAGGCTGTATAGCCAGGGGATGTACAAACTCACTCTGGCAGGGAACAGATGTTGGTCAGTCCAGGTTTGATGTAGATGTATGATTTCATGTGATCTGAGCTGAAATCTGTGTATTGTACTGACCTAAAGGCAACTTCACTTATCGTTTTACCAATCTTGTTCCCGAATCCTGCAGAAAAGTCATCGTGTTCTCCATATATGGTGAGATGGATAGATGGTTACCATAGCAAAGGCTTAAAAATCCGGTGTAGGAACATATGTGGCATAGATTGACAATTTTGGAAGGTTTTCTAACATCCACAGCAGTGGCAGCTGGTGGTCGGTCACCAGCCCCGCACTTACCCCATCTAGGTCACGGGCAGCGCTTCCTCCGGGCCGCAGCTTCACCCTGCGTCTTGTTTCCTACTCTGCTTCGGTTGCTTCCCCTGCATCTCCTCCCTCCCTCCTCGGCGGCTAATAGGATCGCCTCTCCATTCGGCCAATCAGGTGACTGGTCTCGGAACCCACTTCCTGATTGGCCAGCAGGAGATTTAGGAAGACTATAGGGGAGATATGCATTTGCTATTGTCATACAATTGGGTGGGCTCGCGTGCAGTGCTCTGCGTCCTGTGCCCTCCCTTTTATGAAGGCAATTAGAGCGTCGGGCTCTAATCACCTGCTTCTAAAAAAAAGAAAAAAAAACAAACATTGGAATCCATGTGTCCGGCACCAAGCATGTAGATTAGGGGGGTGGGCGCATTGTTTGGGGGGGGGGGGGGGGGGCACCACTGATCCCCAGTCTGCAACCAAACAATTGAAACTGGTGGACTCTGTAAGCTGTGCTCTGTTGCATAGCTAAGCTCCACTCTGTATCCTGTGCTATAGATTAGATAACTCATCTCAGTTCTATTCTGTATGCTGTGCTGTATGTTACATAACTCAAGTCAGCTCCAATCTTACAATAATGACCGGTTAGGGATCACCCCTTCTTCCCACAATGCAGCACTGAGTGTCTGAATGACCAATCACCAGGTTCTACCGCTGTCACATGGGGTGGTGGGAGAGTCCTTGGCTCTGTGTAGGTAGCAGGGAAGGGTGGACAGGTAAATTAACCCATCGATGTGTATCGAGGTGAAAGGTTTGATATAGTTGGTTCCTGATGGATATACCCCACTGTCTGGTGGGAGCTCAGGGGTTCTTAAGGTCCTTGGTGCCACGGGTGACATATGTTGTATATGCACCTTTTATATATAAATGGAGGAAAAGGAGACCATCACTTAAGGGGGAGATCTTAATGCCGGGATTTACAGCATTGGAAAGTATGTGCTTTCCAATATGATCTAGCGTGCATTAGGAGAAGGAAGCCATTCCAGGTTATTACCTACTGTGCGGGGTGGATGTAATTATGGAACATCCGTGATCTGAGCACTTAAGGTGAAAATTTTGCTTCTGCTACACTTTTGAGGCATAGCGTTGTACAGAGGATGTTTAAAAACAGTCTCCCCTGATGTCCATTAATGACACTTTAGTGGTAATCAATGTTCACTATATGACTGATCCTCCACTGGGATACTGTGGACATTTCCATGAAATATACTTTGTTACAAGACATTATGACCATGCTGAAGGATGTTCTAATAAAACAGAACTGTGATGATAAGTTGTGCTCATTTTAATAGCATTTTGGAGAATAGGTCCTGATATCATGGGGCATTTCAGCCTTTCTCAGCCTAATGGCCGTATTGGGTCAACAACTTCATGAGCATCCCCTTTGTGTATAAACGGTTAAAGAGGGGGCAATTCTCCACCAGCACTGACCGCTTCTTCAGGGTTGGACCGAATCCAAGCTCATTCCTCCTTTTGAGGTTTCCAGGGGTTTCTTGAGCAGTGATCAATGGGGGGCTGATCTCCTACCTACACTAGCCACTAATGCAAGGGTCTATACTGACCATTAAAGTTAGGAGACACCAACATTTTTGGACTGGCAGCAACAACTTCCTTCCAGGTTAGGCAAACACAAGCTCATTCCTCCTCTTGAGGTTGCAAGGGGTATCTTGAGTAGTGATCAATGGGGAGCTCATCTCCTACAGCTAGTCACTAGTGCAAGAGGGCCCATTTACACTGACCAATGTTGGGGGACACAAACTTTTTTTTGGACTGGCTTCTTTCCAGCTATGGACCAAACCCAAGCTCATTCCTCTTCTTGAGGTTGCAAGGGGTTCCTTGAGCAGTAACTAATGAGGAGCTGATCCCCTACCGCTAGTTACTAGTGCAAGGAGGACCATCTGCACTGACTATTATTGTTAGGGGACACCAACATTTTGGACTGGCACTGACTTCTTCCTTGAAGGTATGGACTTGAACCCAAGCTCATTCCTCCTCTTGAGGTTACCATGAGTTCCTTGAGCAGTGACCAATGGGGAGCTGATCTCCTACCTACCCTAGCCACTAGTGCAAGGGGGCCCATCTACACTGACCATTAATGTTAGGAGACACCAACATTTTTAGGCCTTGTTTACACTTGCAGTTGGGATTGGGGG